>CAUYRH010058988.1:0-18534 GCA_963574655.1 Perodicticus potto
CAAACAACAATGACGGCTGCAACCAAAAAATGGCCGGGCGTTGTGGCGGGCGCCTGTAGTCCCAGCTACTTGGGAGGCGGAGGCAAGAGACTCGCTTGAGCCCAGGAATTGGAGGTTGCTGTGAGCTGTGATGGTACAGCAATCTATCCAGGGTGACAGCTTGAGGCTCTGTCTCAAAAAAAAAACTAAATAAATAAAAATAAATAAATAAAATAAATAAATAAATAAATAACTTTGTCTTAAAAACAAACAAAAATCTTTACAAAATAACCTGAGATACTGAGAATTTTTTTTAAAGCCCTTAGCATTTCTAAGGGTTGGGAGGTATTTGATACTTTTCTTTTTGTAGAGACAGAGTCTCACTTTATCGCCCTCAGTAGAGTGCGGCGGTGTCACAACTCACAGCAACCTCCGACTCCTGGGCTTAGGCGATTCTCTTGCCTCAGCCTCCCAAGTAGCTGGGACTACAGGCGCCCGCCACAACGCCCGGCTATTTTTGTTTTTGCAGTTCGGCGAGGCTGGGTTTGAACCCGCCACCTTCGGTATATGGGGCCGGCGCCCTACTCGATGAGCCACAGGCGCCGCTCCAGTATTTGATACTTTTTAAAAATAAAAATTTTGTTTTAGAATAGTTTTAGGTTTACAGAAAAATTAAGAAGTCAGTGCAATTAAGATTTGTCTGACTGTATGGTAGAATTGGCCCATAAAATCATTTAGTGTCTTTCTTAGAAGTAGATCGTCTTTGATTATTGATCATTCAGAATTTGAATGATTCTGTACTTTTCCAAATGGTAGTTGTTGACATTAATACTTCCATGGAGAATTTCCTATTTTCATCTAAATTAAAAGTGTTAGGTATAAAACAAGAAAAGCCCTCGGACCTGCAGGTTCCTTGAGCGATCCAACCCTCGCTCCTGATTGGACATTAAGGATAATGGGCGGGTCCTAGGGGGTGAGTGACAGAGACTGGAAGCAGAGCCGCGAACTTGGGCAGAACATCTTGGAAAGTGAGTCGAGACGGTGGGTCTTCGCTCTGGTGGCCTCGTGTACAGTTGTGGACCTGGGAAGTAGCGGTCCCAGTGCACAACCGGAGGAGAGCTGCTCTCTGTTCCATTACAAGAATCGTCACCAACGACCCAGGACACCATCTTTCATAGTATATGCGAGTAGCGCCCCCTGGAGCTCAAAGATTGGTGACGACCCTGGAGTTAGGCAAAGCGGCGGCAGTCCTGGCACGGTCCAAGTCGGGGGTGCATTCACTGCCCCAAACTCTCAGGACAGGGCTGGAGTCTGAGTCTCTCCCTCCGGGGTCAGTTCACATTTCCTCGTCACGTTCCACCGTCTCGACCTCTTGCTTGGCCGCGGGATAGAATGCACCCCACCCTTTGCCCCACCGTCGCTTTTTAATGTTTTATTTTTCCTAAATGTTCATATAAACAGAATAATAAACACTCATGTACTCACTGCCCAACTTGGTACCTCCTTCCCTCCCCCTCACCCCATTTCTCCCCTTTACCCCCTTTCTCCCTCTCCCATTCCTTCTTTCTTCCCCTTCTTCACCTCCTCTTCCTCCCCTTTCTCCTTTGTTTTGTTTTGTTTTGTTTTTGAGACAGTGTCTCACTCACCCTAGGTAGAGTGCCACGGTGTCATAGCTCACAGCAACCTCAAACCCTTCCTCAGCCTCCGAAGTAGATGGGGCTACAGATGCCCACCACAACGCTGGACTATTTGTATGGACAAGGTCTCACTCTTGCTCAGGCTGGTCTCAAACTCCAATCCACCCTGGTCAGCCTCCCAGAGTGCTAAGATTTATAGGCATGAGCCACCACACCTGGCTAGATTTTAATCTTTAATAGCTAACATTATTGGCTTGGCGCCTGTGGCTCAACGGGCTAAGGCGCCAGCCACGTACACCTGAGCTGGCGGGTTCGAATCCAGTCCAGGCCCGCCAAACAACAATGGTGGCTACAACCTAAAAATGGCCGGGTGTTGTGGCGGGCGCCTGTAGTCCCAGCTACTTGGGAAGCGGAGGCAGGAGACTCGCTTGAGCCCAGGAATTGGAGGTTGCCAGAGCTGTGATGTCACAGCACTCTATCCAGGGTGACAGCTTGAGGCTCTGTCTCAAAAAAAAAAAAAAAAAAAAATATATATATATATATATATAACATTATTTTATTTTGTTGCTATTGTTGCAGTTGTCATTGTTGTTTTAGCTGGCTTGGCCTTGATTTGAACCTGCGGCGCCCTACTCACTGAACTACGCCCTACTCACTGAACTACAGGTGCCGCCCAATATCTAACATTATTGCTTTAGGAAAGTTTTTCCCTGAACCAATAATACAGTGCTAATTACATAAAAATATACACACATAGGCTCAGCGCCTGTGGCTCAACGGGCTAAGGCGCCAGCCACGTACACCTGAGCTGGCGGGTTCGAATACAGCCCCGGCCCGCCCAACAACGACAGCTGCAACCAAAAAATGACCGGGCGTTGTGGCGGGCGCCTGTAGGCCCAGCTACTTGGGAGGCGGAGGCAGGAGACTCGCTTGAGCCCAGGAATTGGAGGTTGCTGTGAGCTGTGATGCCACGGCACTCTATCCAGGGTGACAGCTTGAGGCTCTGTCTCAAAAAAAAAAAAAAAAATACACACATAAAAAGTAGTTTTTCAATTTCTCAGGGAAAAAAAAAATCCAAGTATAACTTCTAGACTAGTCAAGTTTTTTGTTTTAATTATAATTAAAGTCTTGGACATCTCGTTTATTGGCTCTGTAACTTACATATTTAAATTAAACAAATGTTATTAGACAAGCATGACAATTTATAAATGTAAGGCGCCATCACTGAGTAAATATATTTCTCAGTGGAGATGTCCCTTGTCTCACCAACTAATGAAGCCACAATATGCATTTGTTTACTTTTATTAGTAGATGATACTCTGCTGCAAATGCAAATCCTGTCTGCCCCCCAGTATTTATTTTGCGTATACATGTGAGTTGGTTCAAATGTATGAACAATCGCTCTAATAATCAACAAGATGAGCTGGGCTTGGGCTTTCAGTGAAGATTGATGGTGTCTGTCTGAAATGAAGCCATCTGACCCATCTCCAGTAGCAAGAACTCTCTGAACTGCTTCCTCAAAGGCTGCTGCGACATTCGTGGCATCTTTTGCACTTGTTTCAAAGTAAGGACAGGCACCTTTATCCCTGCTCTAGGTCTGGGCTTCTATAGTTACCTGGCATTCACTTAGGTCAATCCTGTTACCCAAAATCACAAAAGGGAAGTTTTTGGGCTCTTTCACGTCCCCACAATATATGAATTCTTTCTTCCAGTTTCTCCAGTTCTGGAAATTTTGCGAATCATCAACAGTAAAAGTATAAGCAGGCCAACAGTCAGAACCTCTGTAAGATGTGCTAAGGCTTCAAGAATCGCTCTTCACTGTGTCCCAAATCTGCCTGGTAACCAAATGTCCATCCACCTCCAAATCTTTATTTAAAAATTCCACAACTAGGCTCGGCGCCTGTAGCTCAAGTGGCTATGGCGCCAGCCACATACACCAGAGCTGGCAGGTTCGAATCCAGCCTGGGCCTGCCAAACAACAACTACAACCAAAGAATAGCCAGGTGTTGTGGCGGGTGCCTGTAGTCCCAGCTACTTGGGAGGCTGAGACAAGAGAATCGCTTAAGTCCAAGAGTTTGAGGTTGCTGGTTGACAGCTTGAGGCTCTGTCTCAAAAAAATAAAAAATTCCACACCTATTATACGGAAGAGCTGGATGTCAAACTTACTAGTTGTATATCTGTTCCTAAGAAAACTCTTCCCAACTCCACCATCTCCAAGGAGAATTCCTTTAAAAGGGGACGATTTTCCTGCCATTATTAATCTCGAGCTCTGAGACTAGTGGTTCAGTTCAGGCACTGTCTCCTGTGGTTGTTGAGAAGATTCTCTTGGACATGGAGGGAAAGCGTTTCATCACAATGCCAGGCTCCGTACAGGAGGACAGGAAGTCTCTGCAGGCCCCCAGGGTGCTGTGGTCTCAGGCCCACATGTGGAGGGTGCCCTGAGAGCTCCAGGATGACATGTTTGGGTGCAATGAGGACAGAAAGAGGGATATGGACCTGGCAGGCAGGAGGCAGCAGTGGGGGCCCTGCCCAGTTCCAGCTGCACCGCTCCTGTCCAGCGCAAAGGGAACAACATGGGGACAGACCGGGCTGCTAAGTGTCTTTAATACTAAAATATGGGTGAGGAGGCACTCAAATGGAGCACAGAATACGCAAGCAGTGATGAAAGGTAAGAGGATTTCTTTTTTTTTTTCTTATAGAAAAAGATAGAGCCCTTGACTCTGATCTGTTTAGACCAAGTCAACTCACTCAGGTTGTTTGAAAATGTCTCTCAGTTGGTCAGGATTTGGATTACAGGTCTTTCTCGGGAGCTGTAGATTCACTCCTGAGAAAGTTACACTCGAGATAGTAGCCCCTCAATCATGGCACACTGGGCAAAGATATTGATCTAGCATATTGGGGTCTTCTTCCCCAGGTAGGTCGTATAATCTCACAAACTCATCTATTTCATAGGGCATGGAGGCCCAAGGAGGATTAGAATCCCCCAGATCTATCTGTAGAATGTCCAAAGGCTGAGCGTCCCCTGAGGAATCCAACACAGAAGCACCAGCCCCTCCAGGCTTCTCCATACCAGAAAGCTCCTGTGGCTCGTGGACAGATTCATCTGAAGTTCCAGGACTCGTCAGATGAGTGTTTTCGGCACTTGTGGGTAAAGGGTCCTCCTCCTCCTTCACCGAAGGAGTCTGTTCTGCTGTTCCTGTCACATTTGGCTGAGACTGTAGCTGCTGCTTCTGCTCCTTCTTCCATCGGACACGCTGGTTCTTGAACCAAGTCTGGGGAGGGAGGAGGATTAATAAAGTGGTTGAATCCGAAGGAGAATCTTCACGATCCTCAGCAATTAGGCTTTTCAGTATGAGACGCTCGTCTCACATCTATTTATCTGAACAATGGAAGTTCTTCCTATACTCTGCTGCCCTGCATTTCAGAGGGCAAACTGGGTGTAGGATTGTACTAGCAATGGGGAGAATATGACAGCACCCTAGATCAGGATGTATTAAGTAAAGGGGGGCCTGTATGAATGGTGGCTCCGGTTTTCAGAGAAAGTATTCTAAGATCTGAGAGTATGGGGTAGGAGCATAACTGGGGATGCCTGGGGGTTCATCCAGGAATTCCCTGAATACTCTGGGGGACTTATGCACAAGGTATCGGGATGAACGTCAACGTTCTGATGAAGCCGTACCTGGAAATAAATAGGAACTGACTCAAAGGGGAGTAGCCGAGATCTGGCCTCAAACAGTCCACGTAGCATTGTGGATCTGGAGTTGGAAAGGCAAGGGCTCAAATTCCAACTCTTGGATTTATAACCCTCTGAAGAGAATTCCCTTATGTGAGCCTTAGTGTTCCTCAATAAAGTGGCTGGTCATGAGGATAAAAATATGGAGTGCTTAACTTCTGTCCTTGCACATAGCAAGGAATTGGTATAATGATGATTAAAAGCATGTGTAAGGCTCTGGGTTAAGTGTGCTACCTACAGACACACTGGGGGGCGTACCGTTATGACCGATTTATCAAGGCAGAACTTTGCAGCCAGATTCATTATAGTGGCACAGTCTGGGTGCATGGCCTGGGTAAACACTAGTCTCAATTCTGTGAGTTGCTCCTTACTGAACCTTGTGCGGGGCCGACAAGTATTTCCTGGCTTTCCTGCAGAGAGAACAGATAAAGGCTTTCATAAAAAAAAAAAAAAAAATCCAAATGTAAACTTCCTTCCCGAACTTGACCTGGGAATCAGGAGTTTAGGCTACAAATTTGACTCATGGAACCCACTCCTCCCCATGTTGCTAGAATTGCTCTGTACTCCCGGAGAGTCAGCACCAGCTTCCCCTCAGGAGTCTGCATTCTCAAGCCACAAATGGGGAAAGCTTATTTCTGTGGCCTCACTCTACAGCTCCTCTGTGTTAATATAAAAGAATGCCTGTGGATAGGTCATTTATAAAGAAAAGAGGTTTATTTGGCTTACAGCTCTGCAGGCTGTACAAGAAATATGGCACCAGCATCCGCTCCTGGTGAGGATGTTCCAAGCAGGTTCCTCTCATGGTGAGAGAGGGTGCAAGACAGAGAGGGGACAGGAAAGTGCCAGCCTCTTTTAAACAACCAGATCTAATAGAGTGTGAACGAATAGAGACAGAACTCATTGCCCTGGGGAGGGCACCCCATTCATGAGAGATCATACTATACCCCCTGTGATGCCAAACACCTCCCCCTGGGCCCTGCCTCCAACATTGAGGATCAGATTTCAACATGAGATTCGGAGGGGACAAATATCCAAACCGTATCATTTCACCCTCCAAATCTCATGTCCTTCTCACATTGCAAAATACAATAATCCCTACTCAATAGTCCCCCCCAACCCCCACCAAATTGGGTAGCGTCTGTGGCTCAGTGAATAGGGTGCCGGCCCCATATACAGAGGGTGGCAGGTTCGAACCCAGCCCCGGCAAAACTGCAACAAAAAATAGCCAGGTGTTGTGGTAGGGACCTCTAGTCCCAACTACTCGGGAGGCTGAGACAAGAGAATCACCTAAGCCCAAAAGCTGGAGGTTACTGTGAGCTGTGACACCACGGCACTCTACCAAGGATGACAAATTGAGACTCTCGCTAAAAAAAAAAAAAAAAAAAAAAGTCCCCCCAACTTTTAACTTGTTCCAGCATAAACTCAAAAGTCCAAAGCCTCATTTGAAACTAAAAGTGCAAACTCCTGCCACCTATGAGCCCCCTAAGGTCAAAAACAAGTTATTTCCTTCCATGGTACATGGTGCAGGCACTGGGTAAACATTCCAATTCCCAAGAAAACAGATTGGTTGAAAGAAAGGAACATTTCCAACTGGGAGTCTTGAAACCCTGTAAGCCTAGCACTCTGGGTGGCAGAGGCAGATGGGCTGCTGGAGCTCAGGAGTTTGACCAGCCTGAGCAAGAGTGAGACCCCATTTCTAAAAATAGCCTCACATGGTGGGGCACCCTTGTAGTCACAGCTACTTGGAAAGCTGAGACAAGACAATCACTTGAGCCCAAGCATTTGAGGTTGCTGTGAGCTATGACGCCAGGGTACTCTACACAGGGTGACAGAATAAGACTGAGTTGGGTGGCGCCTGTGGCTCAGTGAGTAGGGCGCCAGCCCCATATACTGAGGGTGGTGGATTCAAACCCGGCCCCGGCCAAACTGCAACAACAACAACAAAAATAGCCGGGCGTTGTGGCCGGCGCCTGTAGTCCCAGCTACTCGGGAGGCTGAGGCAAGAGAATTGCCTAAGCCCAGGAGTTTGAGGTTGACTGAGGGCGATAAAGTGAGACTCTGTCTCTACAAAAAAAAAAAAGACTGTGTCTCAAAAAAAAAAAAAAAAATCTAAAAGCTCCAAATAATCATAATAATCACTGGCATGGGGTGAGAGAGCCTTTTTGCTATGGAAAACAGAAGAGCAGAGGGTAAGAGTGGGTGGAACTTGCCTTTTTTAATGGCTCCAGCCCTGCCCATGAGGATAGATTACCTAATCACCTCTGAAAGGTCCCACCTCTTAATACTGTTACAATGGCAATTAAGTTTCACCATGAGTTTTGGAGGGAGCACACAGTCAAACCATAGCAGCAGAGACAAATGTATCCTTTGATGTAAGAAAAGATAAAGACAGTTTGAGATACTCATGCACTCAACAAACTCGTGTCCCAGGTACTCTTTTTAAAAGCCATGTGGGAATGTAGTTCAACTTGGCAAAATAACAAAAGGGAGAATTTGTGTGGCAGAAAAGAAGATCCACACGAGAGAGCAGCAAAGGAGAGTCCTAGGTTAATATCAGCACACAAGCCTAGAAAGAAAACAGGCAGATTGTGGGAGGAGAACAGCAGCGGTGTACAGGAGGTCACACCGAGTCTACGGGAGATCCTTGCTTTGCACTAGCCACCCACGCTATGCCCCAGCACACCACCACCAACTCAGACTGAAGTCATTTGCACCAAGCACCAGGTAACCAATGAACTTTGAAATGTACCAGTTTTCTCAAAAACAAGGAGATGCCTGTCAACCTGAATCAGTATATGTCCCTTCTGTTTAAACCCTACAAGGGAAATAAATATGAAATAACCAATCAATCCACTTTGTCTCCTGTTTCAGATTTCTTCAGGCTTTTTCTGCCTGCAAAGTCAACTGCTTTGAGTCAGTTCACCAAACATTCACTCTATTTTATAGAACAAGGGATCCTCCAACTCTAGAATTACAAGTAGAGGGCCAGGCATGGTGGCTCACGCCTATAATCCTAGCACGCTGGGAGGCCGAGGCGGGTGGATTGCCTGAGCTCAGGAGTTCGTGAGACCAGCCTGAGCAAGAGCCAGACCCCATCTCTAAAAATAGCCAGGTGTTGATATATTATTAGCTTTGAAAACAGGAGAATTAAGTTATTCTGAGCAGTTACTAGGACCAAGATGGCAGCCAAGTAACATCTTCCTTGCAACTGGGCAAGGTGAGTCTGGGGAGAGAAGACTCCAGGCATCTCTGGCTGGCGGGATCTGCCCAGAAACATCCCTTTGGGAACACAGGAAGTCAGCAAGAGACTTCTGGACCCCATGAGGAGGACAAAAGCAGTGGAGAACTGGCACGTGTTTGCATGTGTTCATTCAGCCTAATACCACCAGCAGCTGTAAGTACAGCAGCAGTGAGATGGCAAACTGGACAGGCCTTACCTGTGAGCTGTTTTGGTCTGTTTGGACTTGGCACTCAGTTGAACTACCTTGGGAGAACATGGGCAAGAGTGCAGAGGACTTTAAGCGTTGTCTAGGGCCCCAGACTGAGCCTGGCAAGCTCTGCCCTCAGGGTCACAGAGCAAGGATCGGGCAGGAGCCAGTAATCTAGTGACTGAGCAGCATAAAGGAGGGGACTGAAACGCCTTACAGCCTTAGCCCTCAGGGGCATAGAGTGAGACCAGTTTTGGCACACTGGGTAAGTGGATAGCCACTTCAGGAGTGATCCCAGGGTCAAGTGCTTTCCTGGGAAAGCTTCTGCTTAGCCAAGGCTAGCAGTTTAAAGTGCCTTTTAAGTGGGCGGAGGAGAAATTTAAGCTCTCCACCCTGTGAGGTTTGAGAAATCAGCAGAGGCCTCCAGTCTCCATCTTGTACAGCTATATCAGAAGATCGCCTGTTGCCCAGACAATGTCCTTTTATATATATACTGCTTTGTTCTTGGTTTTGTTCTTTGCTTTTTTTTTTTTTAATTTTAACATTTTCCCTATAGATTTTTCTTTTCTTTTTTTTCTCTTTCATTCCTTTCTTCATTTTTCTAGCTTAAATACAATTTCCCATTGCTGCCTTTTTCAACAATTAGAACTTCATTTTTGCTAGTGTTTCTACCCCCATTATTTGGTTTTCCCCCCAATTTTATCCCATAAAGTTTTCGGTTTGCTTGTTTTGGTTTGATTTATAGCACCTTTGCCTTTCCTGTCTACTTGGTGGGGGGAGGGTACTGTGTCTGAACAGGCTGGCAAAGAGCTGCTGACCTCAAGGGAGCCACCCGACCCAGCACCCCCAGAGGTTGGGGGTTTTTAAGGATGGGTCAAAGTACCCTACTGTACACCTATGTTGTTCCTGTCTCCCTCTTTCTGTGCCTCTCTTCCCTTTTATCCACCCCCTCTCCTTTCTCTTTTTTCTTTCTTTTTCATCTTGCTCTTCAATCTTCTCATCCTTCTGGTCCTGTACCAAAAGGACTCATTAAAACCCTAGTCCAGAGACATGGCAACTTAAAGATCAAGAGGAAGTGAAAGGAAAATTCGGGCAAGGAAACAGAGAAAAGAAATCACTCATGAGGAAGAATCAGCAGAAAACTCCTGGCATCATGAAAAACCAATCCAGAGCAACCGCCCCCCTCAAGGGACCGTGAGGTAGCTACTGCAGAGGATTCTACCTATAAAAAAATGTTAGAAATGGCTCGGCACCTGTGGCTCAACGGGCTAAGGCACCAACCATGTACACCTGAGCTGGCAGGTTCGAATCCAGCCCAGGCCATCCAAACAACAATGACGGCTGCAACCAAAAAATGGCCGGGTGCTATGGCAGGCGCCTGTGGTCCCAGCTGCTTGGGAGGCAGAGACAGGAGACTCGCTTGAGCCCAGGAATTGGAGGTTGCTGTGAGCTGTGATGCCACAGCACTCTATCCAGGGTGACAGCTTGAGGCTCTGTCTCAAAAAAAAAGAAATGTTAGAAATGACAGAAAGGGAAATTAGAATACAGAGGATGGAAACAAAAAAGGAAACTGCTGATAAAGTGGAAAATAACCAAAGGAAATCCAAAACTAGAATCAAATAAGAGATGAATGATATGAAGAATATGGAAAGGATATAGCAGAGCTAAAGGAACTGAAGCCGTCAATTAGGGAACTTAAAGATGCAATAGAAAGTATCAACAACAGGCTTGGCGCCTGTGGCTCAACGGGCTAAGGCGCCAGCCACGTACACCTTGAGCTGGTGGGGTCGAATCCAGCCCAGGCCCGCCAAACAACAATGACGGCTGCAAACAAAAACAAAAAAAATGGCCGGGCGTTGTGGTGGGTGCCTGTAGTCCCAGCTACTTGGGAGGCGGAGGCAGGAGACTCACTTGAGCCCAGGAATTGGAGGTTGCTGTGAGCTGTGATGCCATGGCACTCTATCCAGGGTGACAGCTTGAGGTTCTGTCTCAAAAAAAAAACATCTAGAACAAAAGCTAAGAGAAAGCATGCAGAAATCTTATATCTTAGAATTGTCTTCTAATAATGATTAAAATAGATAACCAGAACTTCCTGATATGAATCGTCACAAAAATTATACATTTGTGGGCTTGGCACAGCAGCTTACGCCTGTAATCCCAGCAGTCTGGGAGGCCGAGGTGGGTGGATTATCTGAGCTCACATGTTCGAGAACAGCCTGAGCCAGAGCGACACCCCTGTCTCTAAAAGTATCTGGGCATTGTGGCAGGTGGCTGTAGTCCCAACTGCTTTGGAGGCTGAGGCAAGAGCATTGCTTAAGCCCAAGAGTTTGAGGTTGCTGTGAGCTGTGATGCTACTGTGATGCTACAAAAAAAAGGTCTTTTTGTTTTGTAGAGACAGAGTCTCACTTTATCGCCCTTGGTAGAGTGCTGTGACGTCACAGCTCACAGCAACCTCCAACTCCTGGGTTTAGGCGATTCTCCTGCCTCAGCCTCCCAAGTAGCTGGGACCACAGGCGTCCGCCACAACGCTATTTTTCTGTTTTTGCAGTTCGGCCAAGGCCAGGTTTGAACCCGCCACCTTCGGTATATGGGGCTGGTGCCCTCCTCGCTGAGCCACAGGCACTGCCAAAAAGACCTTGTTTTGTAAACCCTAATCTTATCTCCGCTTTGTGGTATCTCCTCTTTTTTGGCTGGTGAGTCCTTGGAGACCCCCTATCATAGACCAAACTTCTGGTCAGTCCTTGGGGATCACTTGGTTACAACATCTATTCCTTGTTGGGAGCCCCCTCTGGTCAGTTTGTTCTTTTTATTATAGATAAAGCATCTCCTAGTGTCATCTGTTCTTCTTTGTCCTTATTCCTAAATAATAGAGGGGCTATTTACAAAGTTGTGGGCAAGGAGTATGGAAACCATTTGGCATGGGGCAGTAACCAGCCAAAGAGGAGGAAGTAGTTAATGTGGAGGTAGACAGACAGGCTGTGACAAAGGGCATCTAAACTGAGCTATGACCTTCTGTGCAGCGACAAGCCTACGAGGGGAGCCAAAACAATGCTGCACTCTCACCGTCTTGATCTCTCATTCACGTCCTCTGTTGGCCAAACGTGGAAGCCAGAGGCCGGGGGATCTGTTGCTGCACTTGAGACAGATCAACCTCTCGGCACAGAGCAAGACAGGCAAGGGGAGAGGATGGATTTGGTGTGTCAAAGGGAAGAAATCCAACCCAACATAATGAAACAGAAAGTATTAAAAATAATAGTTTAACTTAAAATATACTGAGTCCCTAATGCTTCTATTACTGCCTTTTTTTTTTTTTTAATGAGAGGGAATGAGCTGGAAATTAGATGTATGGGACATAAATTTGCCTGCATTTATATGATACAGCATTGTTTATTTTTATTCTGCACCTATATAAATATTAATGATTTACATTTTACTTGCTAGTGTCTTTCTGAAATTGGCTGATACTACACCATCATCACTATTATTTTACCCACAGAGAATATGATCCATTATGATTTTTGAATATGCCCTCATTTTTATGTGACCACTGACCTGGCCTGCTGCAGATTTGACCCAATTATTTCAGCCATCTTCACGTTCATCTCATCACTATGGGTCGAATGAACTGCGTGGCCATCGACACTGATTATGAAAGGGGTTGCAGTGATAGGGTGGGCCGTGCTAGAGGCTGGCCACCCTGCATAGAAATAGTCTTCCTAAGGATCAGTTCAAAAAAATCAGCAGAAAAGAAGATGCTGATCCACTGAAATTCTTTTCCATTTGAATTTTCAACTACACTGTCACCAGTATTTTTTTAAAAGATGTAATACAATAGGACAGGTGTCCTGAAATAGGTGGCTTGTGTCTTTGGACAGAATGAATGGGTGGCAATATCCAGATCTGAAGTTTCTAGCAACACCATGCTGACCACCATGGTTATCCTAACCGTGCCACGTGTATTTTCTGAAATAGGTAAGGGAAGGCAGAGTGAGAATAAAGTTTTCTTTTCTTTTCGAGACAGAGCCTTAAGCTGTCACCCTGGATAGAGTGCCGTAGCATCACAGCTCACAGCAACCTTCAATTCCTGGGCTCAAGCGAGTCTCCTGCCTCTGCCTCCCAAGTAGCTGGGATTACAGGCGCCCGCCACAATGCCTGGCCATTTTTTTGGGTTGCAGCCACCATTGTTGTTTGGCAGGCCTGGGCTGGATTCGAACCCGCCAGCTCAGGTGTACGTGGCTGGCTCCTTAGCCTGTTGAGCCACAGGCGCCGAACCGAGAATAAAGTTTTAAGTTGAACTCTACTATACTGTTATGCAAAAATATAATAACAAAATGAAATTTGGTGGCCTATTTTCTTTCCAATTATAGTTATTATTATTTTTTTGAGACAAAATCTCACTATGTCACTCTCAGTAGATGCCATGGCGTCACAGCTCATAGCAACCTCAAACTCTTGGGCTCAAGTGATTCTCTTGCCTCAGCCTCCCAAGTAGCTGGGACTGCAGGCGCCCGCCACAACACCTGTCTATTTTTTGGTTGTAGTTGTCATTGTTTGGCAGGCCTGGGCTGGATTCGAACCCGCCAGCTCTGGTGTATGTGGCTGGAGCCCTTGCTGATGAGCTACAGGCACCAAGCCAATTATAGTTATCTCCAATAATGAGTGTTTCTTTCTTTCTTTCTTTCTTTTTTTTTTTTTAGGCAGTCTTACTCTGTTGCCCTTGGTAGAGTGCCATGGCATCATAGTTCACAGCAACCTCAACCTCTTAGACTCAACTATTCTTTTGCCTCAGCCTCCAAGTAGCTAGGACTACAGGCACCACCACTATGCCCGGCTGTTTTTTAGAGATTGTGTCTCTGAGTCAGGCTAGACTCCAACCTGTGAGCTCAGGCAATGCACCTGTTCTGGCCTCCCAGAGATTAGGTGTGAGCCACTGGGCCAGGCCCTCACGTGATCCTCTTGCCTCAGCCTCCCAAGTAGCTGGGACTACAGTTGCCTGCCACAATGCCCAGCTATTTTTAGAGATGGGGTCTCTCTCTAGCTCAGGCTCGTCTCAACTCCTGAGCTCAAGCTGTCCACCTGCCTAGACCTCCCAGAGTGCTAGGATTATAGGCGTGAGCCACTGCTCCCAGCCTTAAGCTGTATTATCGTATTGTATATTGCTGTCTTTTGTATTGGGCATATCATTATTGTCTTTATTTATGGCCTTAAAGAATTTCAACTTTACTGGTTTGGCGCCTGTGGCTCAAGCGGCTAAAGCGCCAGCCACGTACACCTGAGCTGGCGGGTTCTAATCCAGCCCTGGCCCACCAAACAACAATGACAGCTGCAACCAAAAAATGGCCGGGGTGTTGTGGTGGGCGCCTGTAGTCCCAGCTACTTGGGAAGCGGAGGCAGGAGACTCGCTTGAGCCCAGGAATTGGAGGTTGCTGTGAGCTGTGATGGCACAGCATTCTACTCAGGGTGACAGCTTGAGGCTCTGAGGCTCTGTCTCAAAAAAAAAAAGAATTTCAACTTTAAGAAGTGACTGTAGCTCCTTAATCAGATTATTTTGCATTTGGGGAATTAGGTATATGTGTGTGTGTTTGTGTATATGTTACAAATTCTTACTACCTAACAGGGTTTTATTTTTCTTCATTTTCCCCACAGATGGTATATAATGCTAGATATTTTCTTGTGGAAGCCTGTTGAAATGAACTCATATTTCTATTTATAATATTGATATTACTTGTTGATTATAAATATTCTATTTCATATTTTATTTTTTATTTATTTGCAGTTTTTGGCTGGGGCTGGGTTTGAACCCGCCACATCCGGCATATGGGGCTGGCGTCCTACTCTTTTGAGCCACAGGCGCCGTCCTACTTCATATTTTACAATGTAATATAAATGATCATATTTATTGTGGGGACCACATAATCCAGTTTACTGTTGATTTAAATAAAATGATTTTTTTTTTGAGACAGAGTCTCACTATGTCACCCTCGCATGTCACAGCTCACAGCAACCTCAAACTCTTGGGCTTAAGTGATTCTCTTGCCTCAGCCTCCCAAGTAGCTGGAACTACAGGCATTCGCCACAACACCCGGCTATTTTTTTGTTGCAGTTGTCAGTGTTTGGCAGACCCAGGCTGCGTTCGAACCCGCCAGCCCTGGTGTATGTGGCTGGTACCCTAACCACTGAGCTACAGGCACTGAGCCAAAAAGATTCTTTAGTCTTAACTGGAAGCTCTTTCTTCAGGAAGAGGTTAGAAATCTTAAAGATTTAAGAGAGCGGCTCGATGCCTGTGGCTCAATGGGCTAAGGCGCCAGCCACGTACACCTGAGCTGGCAGGTTCGAATCCAGCCCGGGCCCGCCAAACAACAATGATGGCTGCAACCAAAAAAAAATGGCCGGGCGTTGTGGTGGGCGCCTGTAGTCCCAGCTACTTGGGAGGCGGTGGCAGGAGACTCGCTTGAGCCCAGGAATTAGAGGTTGCTGTGAGCTGTGATGCCACAGCACTCTATCCAGGGTGACAGCTTGAGGCTCTGTCTCAAAAAAAAAAAAAAAAACAAAAAAAAAAACTGGGACTGTTTCTTACATGCTCATTTCTATCCATTATGCCTGGCACAGTGCCTTATAAGAGCACACTCAATATGTATTAGCTGTTGTTGATAATAAAATTTCTGGGAGGAAAATAAACCAGAAACTTCTAAGCTGTTGTTCCATTTTGCCTTGGCTTTTCTTTCTGGTAGAATGTTCTTGATTGGGTCTAAAGTACTGTCAATAGCAATTTACATGATTATGTCAAATATTGGTTTTTAGCTTTGATTATGCTAAACTACATGTATTTGAGAGAGAGAAAATATATTTTTTCATACCACAAAAAAGAAATTAAAAGCTTTTTTTTTTTTTTTTTGAGAGAGTCTCACTGTTACCCTAGGTAGAGTGCCTCACAGCAACCTCAAACTCTTGGGTTCAAACTATCCTCTTGCCTCAGCCTCCCGAGTAGCTAGGACTACAGGTGCCTACCACAACAGTGTGCTATTTTTAGAGGCAAGGTCTCGCTTTTGCTCAGGTTGGTCTCAAACTTCTGAGCTCAGGCAATCTATCATCTCAGTGTCCCAGAGTGCTAGGATTTGGGTGTGAGCCACTGTGCCTTACCTAAAAGCAGTTTTAAAATTATATTTACTGCAGTGGATGATCAAGGGTGTAGAGGCAGTGTGGGGTAGGGAAAAGAACACTCACTGTATCAGAAGCCTGAATTTTTCCCACATGTGTAGATTGGTAATCATTCTGTGATTCTGCCACCCGTGAAATGAGAAGAGCCATAACACAGTATAGCAGGGTAAGCTGTGTTGTAATGCAGTGTTGAGGGAAAGCCCAATACATAGTGATAATCAGAGCCACTGGCAGCCTATTCTAACCTATTCTATACAGAACGGGGAGTAATCACCAAGGACTGCAACAGTGTGAAGGACGAGTATGAGCTGAAAATCTTGGGACATTGGGCCAGGCATGGTGGCTCACGCCTGTGATCCCAGCACTCTGGGAGGCCGAGGTGGGTGGATCACTTAAAGCAAGACCCTGTCTCTAAAGTCCCAGCTGCTCGGGAGGCTGAGGCAAGAGAATCGCTTGAGCCCAAGACTTTGAGGTTGCTTTGAGCTATGACATCATAGCACAGGGGCAAGAAAGTGAGACTGTCTCTGAAAAAAAAAGAAAGAAAATCTTGGAACACTGGTACCACCGATGTTGTATAGATGCTGTGTGTGTGTGAGCCAGATGGATCTTACCGTGCTAGCTCTAGGATTTTAGGTAAGATATAATCTCTGCTCAGCCTCATTTTCCTTATCTGTAAAATGAGAACAATAATGTTAAAAAGCTCAGAGGGTTGAGATAAGCATTGGAGGAGATAACACATGCAAAACTCAGCACAGTGCTGATAAGCAGACCTCTGCAGTGGGTGCCTACAGCAGTTGCTTTGCTCCACTCTCAACTTGCTTCTGAAAACTGCACCAACTTTCCCCATCCACGTGGTACAGCTGGAGCAGCCTGGCTACTATGTGGCCCAGTCCTCTGACAGCGAGTCCCTTCTTAGAATTTCTTGGCGTGAGCATTAATAGACAGAGCTGAGAGGTGTCTCTCCAGTTGACACACCGGAGGAAGATGTGAGGGTTAATGCTAGGAGATTGGCAGTGAGGTTTCCTGTGGTGGAACAGGCCAGTCCACAGGGAAGCCGCAAAGTGGAGAGCACCAGAGAGGCTTGATGGTGCCTAAGCTCCCATTTCCGACCATTCCTCAGCCCAGCCTCACTCCTGCCCTCAGATTCGTGAGGAGCCCCACGATCTGCATAAGATCTGCCTCTTTTTCTTGGCTACTGTGCTGGATTAAGCTGGGAATTATGTTCCATGCATGGTTCTGGGTTAGAGTTGGCCACAGAGAAATCTGCATGTGATTTGGAAGGTGGGAGGGAAGCATAGACCATTATTCCTGGAAGATCATTCTAGACAGACAGACAGACAGAGATTCCTATGTTGTAAGCCAACAGCCCCCCAAAAGACTCGTGTCTGTCTCAGCCTATCTATTCAGCCTTGGTTCCCAGCATGTCCCCCCACCTTGGGTTAATTCTGAGAACAGGTTTCTGATGAGGAAGTTCTCCAAGTTCCCTCAACTCCCTAGCCATGGTTAAAACAATGGTAAAAATGCACTCAAGCAGAGTTTTCCAGGTTACTGAGTTTCTCAAGCTACTGAGCTTTCCAAGCTGTTGCTATAACACCGCCCCCACGGCTAACCGCCACGTTTTGCTTCTGTTATTGCTTGGCTTGCTGCATAGCAACAAAAAAGGGTATAAAAGGCTGTCTGCATTTCTCTTTGGGGCTGTTTGCCCTTTGGGGCAGTGACCCACCTGGGCAGGTGTAAATAAATCATTATGTGATTTGAGCCTGAAAAGGAGTCCGTATTTTTCTTTTCTTTCTTTCTTTCTTTTTTTTTTCCGTATTTTTCTTATGGGTGGCCACAGTTACAACAGTGTGTCCCTACTGGTTCTCACTTTCCCCCACCCTGTGTCCAGCTCATCTTCCTGACTGCAGTCCCACTGCAGGTCCATCTCCCTCCTTTCCACAGCCAGAAGCTTGGCTGCAGAGGGAACGTTTCCCTGTAGCTGCCTCTGGGAGCTCCCCCTTCAGTCCCACAGACTCTCGTGGGTATCACGTATCTGAGCTCCCCACAAGCTCCAACTTACCTACTCACACCAGTGCTCTCAAAGGTTTAGTTTTTAACACCTTAAATCCTTTGACTTTCCCTCTCTCAGCTGCTCCTATATCTGGGTCGGGTCTAATTCCCAGAACAAATCTCTTATTCCCATAATACACTAGTAGCTCTGCTTCCTTGAGTGAACCCTGACTGCTGTTTGTGTTTCTTTCACAAAACAAAATTATAGTAGTTATTTTTTCCCTAGATGGTCGGCATTCCTTAAACAAAAGAACACAAAATACAGGGAAATATCAAGGTAACATTTTTGACAAAAATATGTAATTTTTTTGTGTTTTTGAGACAAGGCCTTATGTTATTGCTCAGGCTGGCCTTGAACTCTTGGCTTCATGTGATCCACTTGCCTCACTCTCTTGAGTAGCTAGGATTACAGGCGTGTTCCAGTGCACCTGGCTTTAAGTAATGTTCTTCGAGCAGAGAAATTATAGATTTTTTTTTTTTTTTTTTTTGAGACAGAGCCTAAAGCTATCACCCTGGGTAGAGTGCTGTGGCATCACAGCTCACAGCAACC
>CAUYRH010058990.1:0-44197 GCA_963574655.1 Perodicticus potto
TTGTCTGCCTCCATAGAAGATGGAGGGTTCCAGGATTTTACTCGTGAATGATGTATGCAGGAATCAACTCCTATAACTTTAACAGCTATAGAAGAAGACAAGATAACAGGAAAGGGGACTTCCCAAGTTGGGGTTAGGGAAGGTGAATTAGAGGGGAGAATTTTGATCTGTTTTCCATTTCTTAACTCTGCATCTTGATTTGTCTTTCAAGACTAGATGTGTCTTTTGGAGACAGTATATGGATGGCTTGTGCTTATTGATCCAATAAGCCAGCCTGTGCATCTTCATT
This sequence comes from Perodicticus potto, assembly GCA_963574655.1. Lineage (NCBI taxonomy): Eukaryota > Metazoa > Chordata > Mammalia > Primates > Lorisidae > Perodicticus > Perodicticus potto. The sequence continues at coordinate 290 of CAUYRH010058990.1, forward strand.
GGGGAATTCAATCCATTGACATTTATTGAGTGAATTAATAAATGTGGTGGAGTTCTATTCATCTTTTTTGTGAAAGTCCCTTGTGTAGTTTTATACTTTGCGCCATTGTGGAAGCTACGTTTTGACCTTTAGCTTCTGTGTGTTTACTTTGCTGAAATACTGTGTGACGTGTGTTGAGAATAGGTCTAAATATTTCCTGTAGACCTGATCTTATTGTAGTGAATTTCCTCAGTGTTTGTATATTTGCAACAGATTTGATTTTTCCATCAATTTTGAAGCTTAGTTTAGCAGGATACAGAATTCTGGGCTGAAAATTGTTTTGTTTAAGAATGTTGAAGGTGGATGACTATTCTCTTCTGGCTTGGTAAGTTTCTGTTGAAAAGTTTTTCTGTCATCCTAATGGCTTTGCCCAGGTAGGTCAGTTGTTGCTTATTCCTGGCTGTTTGCAGAGCTTTCTCTTTTGTCTTGACTTTGGACAGGTTCATTACAATGTGTCTTGGAGAAGCTCTGTTTGAGTTGAGATGACTTAGGATTGATATCCACCTGAACGGCGTGAGTCAAGATCTTTAGTAAAACTTGGAAAGTTTTCATTTATTGTAGTATCCAGTGGGGCTTCCATTCCTTTGGAACAATCCTTTTCCCCTTCAGTAATTCCTACTATTTATATGTTTGGAAGTTTCATGGAGTCTCAGTTCTCTAAGTGCCTGTTCTGCTTTCTCTCTCTTCTTTTTTTGCCTCCTTGACTGTTGAAGCCCACATAGCCTATGGCTAGGAGTGAGAGTTATAAGAAATACCTGTATAGCTCAATAATGAAACACCTTGGTGGAAAGGGCATGGAGAAGGATTTAGCGTTAAGAAGCATGAGAGCTCGCGATATGAGAGCAGTGGTGATTGGCAGTCTCTACACCTGTGGTGTTGAGAAGCATGAGATCAGCCTTATATTAGGCTGGAGGAGAAGGCAGTTGGGAGCATGCACATTCTATCATGGACTCGCTTACTCTGACTCTGTCTCCTCTCCTGCCTGCAGAACACCAATTCTTATCTTTTAAAAAAGAAAAGAATTGAGGTAGATTAAGGGGGCTGGTGAAGAAATAGAGGAAGCAAAGTTTTGTAAAACAGCTAAGACTCCAGAGTAAAAGACAGCTAAAGAGTTCCTGTCCCTTTAAGGCAGCCAAAGGTTCTAAGAATTGAAAAGGAAAGATTGTAAAAAGTATAAGGCCAAGAAAAAGCCAGTAGAGAAAAATCATGGCAAATGAGATACAGCAGTTGAAGTATGGAACAGCTTAAAGATGAGATTAAGATCATGGCAGCTGATATAAAACAGTTGATAGATCAGATGAATCTTATAGTTGAAGCAGGTAAATGCTATATTGACATGACAACTCAAATTGGGCACCTGGAAGGTCAGAGGGTAAATCCCCCAGTTAACATCAAATGCCATAAATGTGGGAAGCTAGGCCATAAGAGAAAAGAGGGTATAAAAGGGAAAAGAATGCTGAATGCTAAAGAAAAGGAACAAAGAGCATGTAAACCTCCAAGTGTATGTCCCAAGTGTAAATAAGGCTTTCATTGGGCAAACAAATGCCGTTCTCAATTTGATAAAGATGGAACACCTTTATTGTAGGGAAATTATCAGTTGGGTCAGAATCAGGACCCACTGGTAAATGAAAGAAGTTAACTTTCTTTAATATTTTTGTTTCAAACTATTCTTGTAAAAACAGTATAATTCAATTCTATTGCATGGGAGCACTCTGCCAGCTTGGTTAGACTGCCTCAGCATAAAACTGGGGAAATTAAGCCAGACCAATGGATGACGATGGAGAATAATTAGCTTAAATGTTTGTGGAATATTTGGTTATCCTGCATGGTGAAGGGGTAACCTACATCTCATCAGCATCTGTGTACTATAATGGGTCCAGCTATGGAGAATTAGAGAGCCTGGACACAGCCCAAAGGGGAAAGGGACACTCTGAGGCAAGTGACTCCTTTGGAAGATTATGAGAGGGAGAACAAAAGGAGGGAAGAGTAACTGAGAGTTCAAACCACCTTTGTGCTAGGAGCTCCATTTGAAAAAGGAGTCTGAATCAATTAGCAAAAATTCCACTGGAAAAGCAGCTTGAAAGCAGGAAAAACTCTGTTACCAAGGAACTGTGACATATGGGACCACTTAAGGACCACGAGTAACAGAGCCTTTGAAAGGAACTGTGAAGTGCAGGACCATTAGTCCATGAGTAACAGTCTTTTGAGATCTGTGAAGGGTGGATTTGTCAGGACTGCAAGTAGCAAAGCCTTTGGAATAGTGAGAGAAAAATCCTTGCTTGGAAAGATTGCAAGGAAAGCGCTATCTTTTGTTCATCCATAAAGTAAATATCAAAGGAAAGTTCATACAGTTAAAGAAATGGTAAATTTTCTCAGCAAAGATTTGCCGTTTGTTTTCTCAGTTTAAAAAGACTTTTAAGGGAATTAACATTACAATCATTATTTTTCCCTAGCAGCAGATAATAGTTTACATCTGTATTGGGCTTCCTCATTTAAAGAGTCTATACCTGGAATTCTGAACTTTGATAATTAACATATTCTTTTGCCTAGAAAGAAAAGGGCTGGATAACAGAGAGAACTGCCCTTACCACATTAAAAATTATTCTGTTTATATATAAAAAAGGGAGGAAATGTTGCAGCCCATATAGCCTATGGCTAGGAGTGAGAGTTATAAGAAATACCTGTATAGCTCACTAATGGAATACCTTGGTGGAAAGGGCATGGAGAGGGATTTAGCGCTAACAAGCATGAGAGCTTGTGAGATGAGAGCAGTGGTGAATTGGCAGTCTCTATACCTGTGGTGTTGAGAAGCACGAGGTCAGCCTTATGTTAGGCTGGAGGAGAAGGCAGTCAGGATTATGTGCATTCTATCATGGACTCACTTACTCTGACTCTGTCTCCTCTCCTGTCTGCAGAATGTCAGCATGGCATCTCTCTGCTGAAGATTACCAAGCTCTGCTAAAGACTAAGATCTGTCTATCTAAGAAGACTGCTTTATTCTCCCTAAGGTACTCTCTCTCTCTAGCTAAAGTAGATAGCCCTCAGGCACCTAAGAGAAACTGAACCAGAGCAAGGTAACTTAGGGGTCTGCATCCAGAACCTAGTTAAGCTGGGCCCGAGACCTGGCCAGTCCTGGGCCCTGACAAGTCATGTCAGAAGTGACATGTGACACTTGACTACCTGCATTAACTCAAAAACTTATCCTCTAGCTCTGAGGTTCTTTATTCTCCTATTTGTGATACTTTCTACTGCATCTTTATATTCCCTAATTGTGGCCTTTATTTTCTTAAGCTCTGCCAAATCCTTTCTATAATCTACATATTTCTAGTCTGAATTTTAGTTCTGCCTTTTAATTTTTCACCCATTCCTTTTATTGTCTTTATCATCCATATTTTGAATTCCCTTTCTGTCAAGTCCATTAATTCTTTATAGGTGGCATCTTCTGCAATAGCTGCCTCATGGTCCCTTGGTGGTGTTGCTCTGTTTTGGGTTTTCATGTTGCCTGAATTTTTCTGTAGGTTCCTCCTCCTGTGTTTTTATCTTCTTCTTCACCTTCTTGTCCTACTTTTTCCTTCTCACTTCCTCCTTTGCTTGACATTACCTTATCTCAGAGCTTAGGTGTTGGTAGAATGCTACACGGAAGAGTAGGGGAAAGTGCTAGCAGGGAGAAAGAAGAGGAATAGAAAGAAAGAAGACAAAAGAAGTAAAGAGGAACAGAAAAGAAAAAGAAAATAAGTGAAGTGGGATGAAAGAAAATTATTGAAGAACAGGAGAGAATTAGGACACAAAGAGAGAATAAGAGTGATAGAAGAAATGATATTGATTGGCAAGAGGTTAAGGCCATGCCTAAAATTCAAGGATTTTGAAGGGCTGGGCTGGGTAGGTTCCTCAAAATCAGGAGCTCCTTACCAACCTGGGCAAAGCCAAACTCTTCCTCTACCAAAAATAGGAAGAGAAAGTAAAGAGCAAAAACAGAAAGCATGAAGGAAAAAACAAATAAAAATAAAAAAGAAATAGAAAAATTCTACAGTGGGGACTTGCTAATACTGTTTTCCCAGGCCAAAGGTAGATGGGCTCTCTAGACCATGATCTCTTGGCCTCCTTGAGCCAGACTTCTGCTGTGACTTGCCCCTGAGACCACAGTCATGCCACCCCAGCACTCAGCAAAAAAAGAAAAGTTAAAAAAGAAAAGGAAGAAAAATAATAATAAAATAAGAATAGATAAAAAAAATTAAAAATACTGGGAGCATGATGGCAGATAGGATGGATATTTAGCACAACTCTCTGAAATCTTCAGGTGAGAGAGAGAGGCTGGACATTTCCCCGCGTGGACTGTTGATGTGGACAGGCAGCTAGGGGTGTACAGTGAAATAGTGGACTGCTGGACTTGAAGTGTAATGTAGAGCCATGGAATCTGCTAGAGAAATTTCCATGCCTCTGTTTAAGCAGGGCCAGCAGCCACCAGCCGGTGGTGGGAGGCGGCAGCAGCCAGCTCTTCCCCTAAGGAGGACTGCAGTTCCCAGTTCATGGGGAAACTAGGTGTTTTGTGGAAAGGTCGGTGAAGTGTGGACTCTGGCAATCAGAAAGGGGTGCCATTCAGAGTGGCAGGGGGCTAGGCAGCCTGATAGAAAATTAAGGGGAAAGGATCCCACCCAGGAACAGACACATTTTGAAATGTTGGAAATGGCGACCTGCCCTGAGCACCTTTTCCCAGAACAGCAGGTGTGAATGAATGGACTTGATCATTCCTGGCAAGGAATATTGGTATAGACTGGCAGTTTGGGGGGTGCAGTGAACTGGCAGATTGCTGGTCTCAAAAGTGTTATCCCAAGCCACTGAGACTGACGGAAGGCCGATTCCTTCAAGAGTTTTCCCTGCACTTTCTTCTAGTATTTTTATAGTTTCATGTCTTAAGTTTAAATCTTTAATCCAGTGAAAGTCTATCTTAGTTAATGGTGAAAGGTGTGGGTCCGGTTACAATAAATATTTTTATATTTGCTATAACAGCTATTTTAAAAGCATTGCCTGATTCACTTTCAAAAATTATCCTGAAGCAGGTTATCTGCTAACTCAGAGGAAGAGGAGGGGAAAACACCAGGAAGGATGCTGCTTTATTTCTAATCAATGTCTCCCCAGGGTGCTCACGAACTTGCCAATTACACCTCTCCCTGTAATATTTCCATTCAGGGGTGGGTTCCTAGCAGGAGAGTTAATGAGCATGCCTTGCAATTACCACATTTTCCTGAAGGAACTGTGTATTCCATCTTATACCCGACCACACACACTGCCTGTTTTTCCTGTTGGAAATACCTACTAAGGCTGAGGGTGTTCCCATGCCAGAACTTCTGTCCACCACTCAGAAGGGTTCCCATATGAGCCAGAGCCTACCCTTGGAGGAAATCTCTCTCAAATACTTTTACCCAATTTACAGAGAAAGAAGGGACATGCTGGGGTGAGGAGTGGAGGATGGAGAGTGACTACTGGTTACTAAGGAACAGGTTTCTTTGGAGAGGTGATAAAAATATTCTAAAATTGACTGGTGACAGTTGCACAACTTTGTGAATACACTAAAAATCACAGAATTGAACATTTAAATGGGTTAGTTGTATATTTTATCTCAACATTCTTGCCCTAAAGCTCCCACACCAAGGGCCTATTCTGGCCTTGGATCTTCCCCAGTTCCATCCGGAAATGGAAGACTCCTGCAATTGGGCCAAACTGAGGATGACCTGGTTTAAGATGAGGCTGCCTTATTCAGTATCAGGTCAGAGATCCCCCCCGGACCCGTACTGAGCCCAGGTGACCTAGGACATGTCACCAAACTTCATTTTGATCTCGTCCTTATAGGAGAAGCATCCCACCACCTATCCCACTAACCGGAAAGGTGTCACAGAAATAAAAACTGCCCACTTAATTCCTGACGGTATAAAGGCAGCTAACTTCATTTTAGATGCAAAGAAATAATGAGAGAGAGGAAAGTTCATGTGAAAGCTTCCAGGGAGTATTTTAAAGCTAATGTAGCAGACTCCTCCTCTCCCAGGCCCTTCCTTCTACCCCACAGAAGGCCCTTCTTCAGTTTACTTTCTGGAGAGGCCGAACCTCAAAGCCTAGACTACGGCATCTGACACAAAGAACAGCAGGGAATGTCCTCCCATGCCGGACATGGACTCGGGACCATGGGGGTCCCGCTCCCCATCCCACCTGCTCCTGCTTTCCAAGGCCAAATGGCCGCACACAAGGTAGCCAGAGTGCATCACTCTCCAACAGGACAGATGCTTGGAGAAAGTGTCCAATAAGGAACACAGGATACTGGAAGCAAAAGACAATACAGACCCCTATATCTCCCAAGAAGAGAAAGGGCACTACATCTGCTGGCTAAGGACAGGACTGCTGGAAGGCATGTCTGGGGAAAACAAATCTGGGAAAATTAAAAAATGATATAGAAAACTTCAAAAGGAAACTGGGATGACAGACTCAAAAACCTCTTCGAGAAAAGACAAAGAAAGGGAAATTTTAGAGGTTCTGTCCTGAAGCATTGATATTTGAATCAGAGTGACTCCACAAAGGTCACTCCCCCTCAGAGCTACACCAGGGTACAGACTGTGCTGTCTCCTAGCCGCTGTATGTCATGTCTACTACAAGACAATCTCTGCCTCTCAGGAACCTAGACTCCCGGAGAAAGAATGATTCACGTACAGCCCCCAGAGCAGCGGCTCTGCCCCAGCACACTCTTGAGATACCACTGTCCCAGGGTCTCAGGGGCTCTGGGCTGGGGCAGCACAGCCAACAGAAGAGCCTCTAGAGCAGCGGTCACAACCCACAGGAACTGTATTAAAGGGTCGCGGCGTTAGAAAGGTTGAGAACTACTGCTCTAGAGACTGATCTGCCCAAGGTCACAGCCCTTCCAGGCTAGGACCACTAGGACTGAGGAACAGGGCAGGACTCCAATTTGAAAGCCGTACAAAAGACACAGCAGGGGACTGTATGAACACTTCTGTGAGAAAATGAATTGCTAAGGGCTCAAAGTAAATGCTGAACTGCCTGGCCTGGCCACTGCAAACGACAAGCCTGGAATTCGGTGGTGCCCCAAGTAGCTGGGAGGAAGGGGACTTGGGAGATGGGGTACCCAAAAACACCTGGGATTCCCATAAGCTGGGGTCTAATTTGGGGACTGCTGGTCCGGAAATAACAGGTGCTGAAAGTGTGATAACATAACACAAAATTCTGTTAATTCTGTTAATTATATAAAAAAACATAATTATTAAGGATGGGTTTCTTATTAAAAAATTTAGTAAGTGAAAATAACAATATCCCAATTCATAAACCCCTCCTGAGACACAGCACGGCACAGCACTGGCAAGTGGCAGGGAGTAAGCAAGCAACTGAGGGGCTCTGCAGCCTGCCCAGGTCTCAGCAGAGGCCTACCTTGTTTGTGGATTTTCCAAGCACATTTTCCTTCCCTTATTTTATAAAACTGTGGGGGAGGAAAAAAACCTCTGAAGGGCTCTGGATCTCCCTGAGGGGATGGTTGAAGAACAATGGTGCGAACTTGGTGGAGAAATGTTTTGTGGCCATTTAAAAGGACAACTTCCAGTGCTGTGGGTCTCTGGGCAAATCTAATGATTTAGCCTTGTTTCTCTCCAGTAAAATCGGGTAGTTAAGAGTGGATATTTTTTAGAGTTCTTGTGAGTATTAAAGGGTCCAAGCAAAGAAAGAGGGAGGACATACAACACGTAACACTGCTAAATGCTGGTCCTGGCCTGTGGAAGAGCGTGACAGTGTTTCTGAGACCTTGATAAATGAAAATAGCAGAAGACGAAGCAGAATAGTAGGTGGCTAAAGGCACGGATGTGAAATCAGACAAACCTAGTGTGAAAATGTGTTGGTCAAGTACTTTGGGAGTACCTGGGGCAAGTCACTTGGTCCACGCCCGTCAGGTGGATGTGGCCTCAGTGTGGCCAGAGGTTGTGATGCGGCGAACGCCAGCCCTGACCACAATGCCTGGCACACAGCTTTTGAACATGTTTCAGTCATCCTTGTTATTACATCCTTATAGAAGGAGAAATGAACACAGCCCTGGGTGAGGGTGGCTTACAGCAAACCTCTCATTGTACAAACCTCTCTTTGTACAAAATGTTCTTAATATGTGGTCACCATGTCCTATAAGAAATGAAAAGACTCAACCCAACCCCAGCCAAAAACTGCAAAAAAAAAAAAAAAAAAAAAAAAGAAATGAAAAGACTCAAGAATGGGGTAGGGGTAAAGCTGTTATATACTAGATAACAGGCTACTATCACATTTGACATGGGACAACGGGTCTTTTAGGCATCTAATAAAGTATGAAGCTTGGCCCTGGCCTGCTAGGTGGTCCTGCTCTGAGGGAAGGGAGAATGTCCCTCAGGCTCCAGGGCCCAGACCCCCCCTAGGAGGTGGAAAAGTGGAAAGGCCTCCAGGATCCCTAAGGGATAGCCCCAGGGGTCCCCTCACCTTCCTGCCAGCGTGCATGCTGCACATGCAATCAGGTGACCTTTCTAGAGTGGGTCGTGTTACACAAGGGCTGAAATTTGAATGCCAGTAGTGCTGAGTTCTCTTAAGAGCCCCACAGAAAAGTAAGACTATCAGGAAATGGTATTGAAAGAAAATTTTACACATAAAATTCCTAAATCAAAGAATTCTGACAATCTTGAATTTTTTTCTACCCTAAAATATCTTCTGTTAAAAACTTAATAAATTTGCTAGAATACCCACTAAAAAAAATAAAAGCATCTATAGCTGTGGACACTTTTCTACTGTAGAGACTCCAGCTTCGCTGGCAAGCTCAGCAGCACAAAACAGTGAAGGAATGCAAATTACAGATGAACCAACACAGCGAGAATGTCTAAAGTGTGGCTTTGGAAAATAAAACATAAACTCAAACTAGAAAAGGCAAAAGGAAATAAGCAGCCAGGATCTAGGAAGGTGCACAATAACTGTTGTTTCGATCAGGTGGCCAAATGTGCAAGGTGCCTGCCACACTTACTGGTTCCCCAAAATGAGGCGATGAAATAATGTTTGAAACTACACCTCTGCTGTGCCTGCATCCCTCCTCCATAAATCAAAGCTGCAACCTTGACCACTCCCTGGTTTTCTCCCTTTCAAATCAATGCCCTGCCTTGTTCTCTGGGGCCATGGCTGACTGGGTGAGCTAGGGTGCAGGGGGGTTGGATGTGTGGCTCAAACACACTCAGCTCTGGGTACTCAGTCTTTGTGACAACAACAATGTGGACAGGTACATGGGGTGTAAGAATTAAATACAGTACTAGTTCTCTTGTTTATAAGTGACTGAACTTTATGTTTTCCTATGGCCTGGTTTTTTTTTTTTTTTTTTGGCAGTTTTTGGCCGGGGCTAGGTTTGAACCCACCACCTCTGGCATATGGGGCTGGTGCCCTACTCACTAAGCCACAGGCGCCGCCCGCCATGTTTTTTTTTTTTTAAATAAAGAGAATGCACTTATTTTTACAATCAGGCAAACAAACCAATTCTATTTGAAAAAAGAAAAAAAGACATCAACACACTTAAGCCTCTACCCTGAAGGGTTAACATGCAGTGAAAACTGAAGCAAAAGGTCTGACCAAAGTCAGTGGGTTGTTTTTTTTAAAAACTGACATCTTGGCCTCTCTTTCTGGAGTATCCCGGGTAGGGAAAAGGACGAGAGACCCCACCGAGGTAGGACAGATGCCCACAGAGGTGGCTGAGCAGTCATGACACGCTGCCCTCCCCAGGGCACAGGTGCTACATCTTGCCAGGTGGGCCTCCCAGAGGTCAGCAGTCTGGAGTACCCTGATGAGGACAAGAAAGTTACCCTTGGGGTTCATGGTTCTTCACGGTTATCCCCCTGCTTCTCAGTAGTAGCCTCTTCTGGGAGATGACCACGTTCAAGCCCAGCAGTAGGGGATTTGCAGTAGCTCCTACAGTATCACCCACCGAGTCCAGGAGACTCCCCAGAGACTGTGATTCAGTCAGATCAGGTGGACCCCAGGGAGCTGCATTGTTAGCGGTACTCCCCAAGAGAATCTTGTCCTTCAGAGACCCTTGTTTTCAGGCAAGTTTACAGAACTGCCAGAGACCTAGTAAATCTAAGGTGGTACTCCACCAGGGGCCAGGCATGAATGGCTCTATACTACAGCCTGGGAGAAAAGCCCACTGCATGCCTATCCTAACGACAATCCTGGAGGTCTGAGAGGAGACACCCCCTCCACACTTACCACTGAGGCCTGTGTCTCCCCAAGGAAGAGAGCCCAAAGTGTACTAATGGAGTTGTCAGTACCATAGGGTCAGGAGGGTGGGGCATCCCCAGGCTATCCTTCCAGGGACATTCTCATCCCTATGTAGGGATTCATCAGATTTAAAACAAACAGAAAAAAAAAATCACTGTGTAAGTTGAGTTCCCAAGTTTTATAGTTTGGGAAATCAAATAGGGCAGGATGTCCAATGTATCTGAAAAGCAAATTCCTTCAAGATTAGTCTAAAATGCAACCAAAGATCATTCAGGAGGGTGAATGGAGGCACGCAAGGGCCAACTTTCTAACGTTCAGTTCCAAACAGAACTCAGCTCTTCAGAGGGGCATCCTGTGCTTCGCAGCTGAAACCAGGCAAGCAGATGACTGAACTCTACAGAAGTCACAGTCTGCATCCCTCTGGGACTGGCATTGAGAGAGCAAAGCATATGTGGGATTGGAGTCTGCTGAATGAACAATGCAAGTCCTCTTTCATTCTTTGCCTCGATACTGATTTAAAGAAGGTGCTTCTGAAAAGTCCAAATGACTTAATCTACAGATCTTCATAAAATGCTGTCCATAGTAATTCAACTTAAATCATTCTCTGGACACGTGACTGGTACTATGTACAAGATACTAGCTTGTCCAAATAAACTTAAATCCTTCCAGATTGTGTTCTCAAAGGTCCTTCTCTCTTAAGGCAGCCTTCCTTGAACTCCCTGGGCTCATTTCTCACACTTAACTTAGAAGCAGGTTTTGTTTTGTTTTGTTTTTAGAGATGGGGTCTTGCTATATTGTCCAGGTTGGCCTCAAACTTCTGGGCTCAAGCAACCTCCCGCCACAACCTCATCAGTAGCTGGGACTGCAGGCGTGAGCCAGCACGCCCGGCCAGGATCAGGTCTCCTCTTCCTTATTGGACTGCAAACTCCTCGAGGAGCCATAGCTGCTACTGCTACTGGGCTATTCTTCCCACAACATGTGGTGCACACAGAGCAGGTGGCCAGTGTGTGCACATACAGCACGGGCATTTTACTGCACATCAGTAAGAATTCATAAAAACTTATTTCTCTTAGTAATTGAGAGTCTATCAACAAGCTTCTCATACATGGCAGAATAAGATCAGCGCTAAAAAGCCTGGACAACATGGGAAGCAACCTGCTGGTTCTAATGTGCTCTTTGGATCTTACAAAAACCACAGAGAAATTAAATATCTGGCTTTTCTGATCCTGGATTAACCCTGAAAGGACAGCGACAATCCTAACCTTCACTGTGTTTAGTAGGCTTAATCAGTGAAAGAATCAGAGAAAGCTCAGCAGCAGGAAGGGGCCACATTGCTTTCCCACACACACCGAAGGGGCAGAGGTGGCCACCAACTAAACTAACAAAATCCATGTCCCATCTTTTAAAAAGAGTGGTTTATATGAAAACAGAAGCTTTTTGGGCAATCTCTGGTGTCCTAAGGGCTAGGCTACCAAGTGATTAAAGTGTCACTAAACAAGGGTGGGGGAGGGCACCAGGGTCATCTTTGCAGTTACCAATGTCAGTCCATTCTTATACTAATGTGATCTGAAAACAAATGCTGTGATTATCTGTATTTTATAGATAACTGTTCCTCCCCTTCTGAAGGATGGGTGTCTAAGCACAAACATAAGGACCTCGCAGAGGCTCAGGAAAGGTGCCAGTGTCCTGCAGGCAGATCAGTGCCAAACAAGCAACAATCCCATTTCTGCAGATAAATGCACTGTCCAGCTGCCTGCTTCACACTCCCCCAGTGACTCCTTGACGTGATGCTGCAAATAATCGGCCTTAAGTCAACCACTAGGACCGGGCAGTGGTTCTTCCCTAGCACTTGGCACTGACGCACGAAAGCAGAACATTGGACTTGAGAGTAACGTGCAAAATTAAGTCTTTTGTCTAATCCTTAATTAACATGGAATTCAGTAATAATAATATCCAAAAATTATCTGTTATTATTTATACTACTCATTAAGCATTTTAAGAATATTATTAACCAACCGAAGTGTCCCACTTCTCCTAATGCTTTAGTCATACATAAATACACACACTTAAAGGCCAGTACAGTGAAGTCTCCAGCCTTGTCACTTCCCCTGACAACACAGTGGGCAACGAGAGAAAACGTGAGGACGAAGCAGCTGTTGAAATGTAGAGGGAGAGAAGAAACAAAAGGAAACAGAGCAGGAATACGCTTGCAATATTTATTTTCTGGATTTAAGCAATTCCAAAAGGCTGGAGGCTTGAAACTCCCCAGGGAGAGGCTTTCAGAGGCCCAGACCCTCCTGGCACCCTCAAACAGACCCAGGAAAAGCCTCGTCCTTAAATAAAAGCCTTAGTCTGCCAAAAAAATAGCAGTCTTCTAGGCAAAACATGTGAAAACCTTCTGTTCCTCCCTCACAAAGACATTAATTACTATCCAAATAAGTTATTTAAGACTTTTCTTTCAATACCGCCCTCAAAGACAGCAGCAAAGCTCAAAAGAGAGAACCCCAAAATATAAACCTCAACCACGCCTTAATAAAGTGCAAAAGTATTGTATTCACTGTTTAAAAAAAAAGTTCCACTTGTCAAAACAAAACAGGGATATTGTCTAAAAAAAATGCTTCAAAAATTACTTCCTTGCTTTAGTCACTAGAGCAGAGCTCAGCTTTCATCCCTAATATGGAGAATCTGACCAGGCCTGAGCCCAGACCCGAATGCTACACCTCCTGCACCCCAGGGGCCGCCACGCCTGCACGTGTGCCAGGCCCTCAGCCCATCCACACCTGGCTCCCAGCCCACTTCCCTGAGAACTAAAACCTCCTGGGGCCCAGGGAGCTGCCGCTGTTGGCAGAGATTGAGAAATCCTCTACAATCAGCATTGCCACCCACTAGGGCCAGTTGCCAGCTTGGGTGTGTCCACTGCCAAGCAAGCTCTGGGCAGTTCCTGCTCTCCGGAAACTGTTACACACCCCAAGAGCACAGGCGAGTCCCAGGGAGTGAGTCGCACAGATAAAACAGGAGCAGAGGCCCCGCTGGGCCACTGATTCCTTGGGTTCCTAAATGCCACAGGGGCCCAGCCCTGCTGCCTGGGCCTCCAACTGCAGTGGCAGGAGGCTGCCTTCTTTCAGGGGTGCTGGGGCTCCTAAAACAACTAGGCTGGGTTTCACTTTGGGCACAGCAATAAAAACTAACCTGATCGCATTGCCCCCCATTGTGCCCCAGCAGCCCAAGGAGATTCCACTCCATGTTCATTTTATTTCCTGCTACGGCAAAAGGGGAATTGAGACACCAGCATTCTGAGGACTGGTTTTCTCAGGAAGAAGCTCCCACTTTCCCACATGATCCCAGCTTCTAGTGGAGTGAAGCCAGGAGAGAAAGAGAGAGAACGCAGTGAGCACCCAACACCGGCTGGAGTTTCTGGGGGTGCTGCACATGGTGAGATGACCCAGAGGGCAGGGTACCCTCCCCAAACCCAGCTCCCCTCTCCCTTCCCTCACAGTTTTTCTGGCTAGTCACAAGCTCAGATAGAAGATTACACTTCCTGCTCCCTTTGCAGTTGGAGACAACCAGTGGAAAGAGAGGGGCGACTGCTGGGCAACCTCACAGAAGCCCTGGGAGGCACGTTAGGATCACTGTACACCACCCCTCTGACCCACTTCTGACCTAGAGTGGAAATGTAATGACCAGTGCACCAGCAACCTTCCTGGGCAACGAGGCTGCCTTGAGAACAGAGCTTCACAGAAGAGTGGAGGCTGGGCCCAGAGCCCTGGGCTGGACACAGCCTGAAATAGAGGCACAGAATACACAGGGCACAGAACCTTTGCAGGTGTACACATCTTAGACAAAACAAAACTGCTTGGAGTTAAAAAGGACAATTAAGTCAAAGCTCCCCAACCAAAGAAAAAACACGCCTAGGCAAAGAATTTATGAAGTAGACCCCAAAGGTAATCACAGCAACAACAAAAATTAATAAATAGGACTTGATACATTAAAAAGCTTCTACACAGCCAAGGAAACAATCAATACAGCAAACAGACAACCCACAGAATGAGAGAAAATATCTGCATGCTCTACATCTGATAAAGGGCTGATAAACAACATCTGCAAAGAACTCAAGCAAATCAGCAAGAAAAAGATCAAACAACCCCATTAAAAAAAATGGCAAAAGACACAACCGAAGTTTTTCAAAAGAAGACCAACTAAATAGCCAATAAACATGAAAAAACACTCAACGTTTCTACTCATCATGAAAATGTAAATCAAAGCACAATGAGAGATCACCTAACTCCAGTGAGAATGGCTCTTATCAAAAACTCCTAAAACAGATGCTGGTGTGGATGCAGAGAGAAAGGAATTCTGAAGGACTGCAAGCTATTACCTCTACAGAAAGCCGTATGAAGATACCTCAAAGAACCAAAAGCAGACCTACCATTTGCTCCAGCAATTCCACTATTGAGTAGTTACACAAAGAAAAAAAGCCATTTTATCAAAAAGACACTTGCATTTGACTATTGCAGAATAATTCAGTCACAAAGATGTAGACCCAAGTGCCCGTCAATACATGATTGGATTAATAAAATGCTGTCAATGTATACCATGGAGCGCTACTCAGTGTTGGTTAGGCCAGGGAGACAGCTGTCCTCAGTAAAAAGGAGGGGCTGGGGGTAGGTAAAAACCTGGATGGTACTGAGGATTATTCTTCTAAGTGAAGTATCACAAGAATGGAAAAACAAATACCTCATGTACTCACTATAAATTTGAACTATCCATCGACTCTCATGTGCACATATGGAAGCAAAACTCAATGGATTCTAACAGGTGGGAGGAGAGGAGTAAATTCACACGGAAAGGGTATAGGGCACACTCTCTGGGTGATGGGGGCATACTTACAATTTTGACTCAAACTGCACAAAAGCAATCCATGTAATCAAAACATTTGTACATCTGTAGTATTCTGAATTTTTAGAAAATAATTTAAAAATACACAAAAGGAGCTTCAGAATTAAAAAAAAAGAAAAGAAAAAAAACACAAAACTCTGGATGGTCCACGGAATCAAGTCAGAAGGGAGTGGTGTAATAGGCACTGTCTGGTACCCAGCAGCTCAGCACAGCAAGAGCTTCTTTTGCAACATCATTATCATTTTCACTCACGCAAATTAAGAAACCGAATACCCAAAAGCCCCGGACAAAATAAGAAGCAGAAAATGCAAGGTCATTTTAAGTTTTCAAAAATTGATGGTAATTATTTTGAACAGCATCTGGTTGAAAGAGCAGAAGAAAGAGAACGTGCCCTGCATTCCTGCACGTCTTTGTGCTTTGTCCTGTGCCAGGGGTGACACTGCCATGGCAACAGGGAACCGTGTTTGCAGAGGAGCAGCAGTGGGTCCACTGGGAGGCACAGGGACAGCCAGACCTGACCTGCACAGCGCAGTGCAAGGACTTCCTCTGCTATTTTTAGTTTGCTTCTAACTCAGCAAGACTATTCAAAGATGGTCCTTGAATGAAGAATGCAAAGTTAGTCAGCTGGAACCTCCCCCCCCACCAAAAAAAACCCAAAACAAAAACAGCTTTGAGAAGACAAATTAAGCCAACTTTTTTAAGACAGTGTTTCTTCTATTACTGTTTGTCACTCTGGGGCCAAGCTGCATCTACCCTTCAGGAGTAAGGCAAACCTGCTGGCTTGGCGAGGGGGCCCTACACACTGCCTCGGGAGCCCACCCACCTCCTCAGTGACTGTGGACACATACCCGCCCTGACCACCTCACAGCTCTATCCTGCTTACTAAACAGGGGAGGCGCCCTCATCAGCAGCTCCACAAGGCTTAGGGGCACAAAGATTTCTGTTCAGGACCATGAAACTGATACGTGGCAGACTTGGGATCTGAACCCAGAACTGCCTCTTATCCAGCTCTCAAGGTCTGAGGGTACCTGCATTGACCACTCCACTTGGGGGGGGAGGGTTCTTCACACAGAGCCTGCCATGCGCCTGACCACTCAGTGCCCATGAGGCACTCCGGAACATCCTTTGGAATGTGGACCCCAAACCAGAGGAGCAGAAAAGAAGAAGAGGCACAGCAGAGTACTGGGGGTTAAGGCCTGTGCCTAAGGCAGCACAAGGAGGAACCCCAGAGCCAGGCCAGGTGGACAGCTGTCCTGGAGTAGGCAGACGAGCACCTGAGAAAGGTCTCATGCCGCCTCCTTGCTCTACCTCAGAAGAAGCATGTTTCTGAAAAAGCACTGGAAACTGCATGTGCGCCCGTGATGTGTAAGGGTGTGCGGCCAATGTGCACCTGTGGCTGTCTTGGACGCTGGGTATGCTGCAATCACCTGGCACTGCCTCCATCACCATTCAGCTGTTGACATCCTCTAGCTAAGATCTCAGGGAAAACCTATTCCCAGAAGAACATTTTTCTAGCTGAGGAATTACTGCCAAAGTACATAAGAGGCTAAAGTGAGAATCGAGCACAACATTGGAGAACTTCTAGATCAAGAGATTTTAGGTAACGAGGGCAGGCAGTGTCTCTGAAGCAGAGACGCTTAGGACAGAGGAAGCAAAGCTGCTTCACTGCGCTGGCATTTATGTTGAAGCGGTGAGGAAGCTAAATGCAGTACTTACTAATCCTGTTCTCTCCTGCACTAAATCAGCGGAGGACACACCCAAACCCGGAGGCCTAACCAAAGTCCCCTCTCCCTGCAAGCACGTCACACTGGAAGCCTGCAGGGCCCCGTCACGCCCTCCCCAGGAGGAGGCCATACTGTGCACGTATCCACAGGACTCAGGGACACATTTATGTTTACGATGTCCGACAATTCAGTTCAAGAACTCATCCTAGGAGAAGTGCTACATCTTTCATTACTGAATAGCATTATGGTCACCTTCAGAGTACTCCCCCTGGCCATCTGGGGATAATAGTGGTATTCAGCAATGAGGTTAACAGCACTTTTTCTAGGATAAGTTCGAGAACTTAATTGTCTAACCTCATAAATCTAATTTTGAAAAGTAAAACTCACATACTGAAGTGAAAACAGTATGGCCATCTCTCATTTTACTTAGTTTTTACTTATTTCACTAATTTTCCCATGTTCCTTCTCTAAAACCCTCAGGAATTATCCAATCATTGTTTCCCACATAGTCTGAGCTGAATTGGGGCCACCAGGCCCTTTAAACTCAGCAACTTTAGGCTGCTCAGCTGCAGCCACGCCCCAAGGGTGAGAAGATGGACAGTGGGGACCCACCTCACATCACAGAAGGACAATCACCTACGGGATGTGACCACTGGACCAGGCAGTGGGGAGCCAGGGTATTTTGTTTTTTTCTTTTAAGGACTAATTCCAGGAAAATTTAAGTACTTACAGGCTTTTTTTCTTGTTAAAAATTTGAAACTGTATTGCATCCCACGGAGGGCCACACGTTCATCAGCTGCTGGGCTGCCTCGTGGTCACCACCGCCCAGCTCTCCTGACCTGCTGCCTGGCAGCCTCTTGGCACCCTGGGCACAAGGTAGGTGCACTGTTCATTTGTTTACAAATTAATGTATGTGATATATTCAACTTATATGCACACTATAAACCATGAGAAATGCACTCTTAAAAGGAGATTAAAAATAAACCGGTAAAGGTTCTAATGTCTCCTCACTTTCTCTTGTACCTGAGACTGTACCCTTGCCCTGAAGGCCCATAAAGGGGAAGGAACAGTTATAGATGAGGCTCTGGAGCTCTGGGCATCCACTCCCATGCCTTCTCCCACCCCTGTGAAACCCCAGGCCAAATTAGGTCCTTCCTTGGCTTAGACACTGTCTACCACTTTTAGAAGAAAATGGGGTCCCCCTGCCTCCCCGAGGCCACCTTACTCCCTCCTCTCTCCTGTTCTGTGTCCTCTCTATGGGTCTGAACCCACACACGGCAGGCTCCACGTTCTCCTCCTCACCTGTGTGCCCACATCAAGTGTCCCCTCTACCAGCCAGGCCCCAGGACATTGCCCACACACAGGGACTCACCTACACTGGGTGAAATAAAATGGAAAGCAAAACTGCGTCTGACACTGTCATCCACATGTCCCCCTTGGTGAAGGGCCAGAATCATTCTCAAAGTTTAAAAAAAGAGTATATAATTTAGGTTAATGACAGCCAACAGCTCAAGATTAGGATCCAGGTCACTTTATCGAGCCACTGTGTACCCATAAGGAATAGGCCTGGACATTGCAGGGAGCAACCTCCTCACCAGGGCCATCGCAGGGGTTACATCACTCTCAGGGCCCAGCAGGGAAATCCCAGCAGAGTTTTCCACCCATCAGGGCCCACTTTAACCACAACACACAAGACCAGGCCTCCATAAGGCTAAGACCCCAGGTCAAATCTGACCTGCTTCACAGCAAACCTCGTGCACAGATTGGACAGGTGACCCCCTTCAAGGTGACGAGAAGGACGTGGGTGTGCATGGAGGACGACATTAATTCAGTGAAAAACTCTAAAAGCGGCAGTGATGACTGTAAAGCAAAACAGCAAGAGGCATGCAAGACCTGCACAGAGAAAAACTACAAAACTTGACTGAAGGATAAACAGCCTTATGGAAACAGGAGGCTATGCACACAGCTCACAAAGCTTTTTCACGTCTGCCAAATGCTGTAAAGAATCTGGCAGTTGGGGAGGAAGAGGCTGGGGCTGGAGCTTCCCAAGCCTGGCTCTGGCCAGTGTCCAAGGCGCCAGAAAGCCCCGGTGGAGGCCATCCATCCCCAACAAGGCACTAGGGAAAGGAGGTTGGAACTGAAAAATATGACAACTGAAATACACCTCAATGAATGGGTTCAAGCAGGATGAAAGGAGCAGAGGAAGCAATTGGTGCGCCTGAAGCTAAAAGAGTAAAAATTACCCAACCTGAACCACAGAGAAAAAGATACTAAACATAAATTATTAAGAGTCTCAAGGACACAGTGGGCAGTAACAAAAGATGTAATGTTCATGTCATAAAAATCCCAGAAGGAGAACAGAAAGTGGGTGAGGTAAAGAGTATTCAAAACAATAATGGATGAAAATTTTCCAAATTCAGCAAAAAGATAAACCTACAGATTCAAGAAGATGAATAAACTCCACACAGGCCCAAAGAAATCCATGGCAAACTTTTAAAACCTACAGAAAAACCAGCCAGAGGGAAATCTGTAAGGAAAAACAATTCAAAATTCAAAAAAGGCTTTAGGAACTGGGGCTGGGAGAAGAGTTCTTGGATATAACACCAAAAACATAATCCATAAAAGACAAAAAACTAGCCTCTAGGAGGCTGAGGCAGGAAGACCACTTGAGGATAGGAGTTTGAAACCAGCCTGGGGAATTTTTGGGACCCCTGTCTCTGCAAAAAATAGAAAACTAGAAAAATTATTTAGGTGTGCTGGTGAATGCTGTGGTTCCAGCTACTCAGGAGGCTGAGCCAGGAGGATCACTTGAGCTCAGGAGTTTGAGTTCTGAGGTTGCAGTGAGCTGTTATGGCACCACTGCACTCCAGCCTAGGCAACAGTGTAAGACCCTATCTTAAAAAACAAACAACAACAAAAAAATAACCTCAACAAATCAGACCTCATCAAAATTTAAAACTCTTGGTTTACAAAAGAACCTATTACAAATATAAAAAGATGAGTTACAGGCTGAGAGAAAAGATTAGCAACCCACATATTGAATAAAAGACATATATATATGGGTGTGTGTCAAACGAACTCTCAAAACTCATTAGTAAAAAAATTCACAATTCAATTAGGAAATGGATAAAACACATGAAGAGATTTTTCACTAAGGAGGATCTAAGATGGCAAATAAGCTTGTGAAGAGAGAGGTACAGTATTACTGGCCGAGTTATACGTCAAATGCCTGCCGCCTTGGCCAAAATAGAAAACTCAGCACCAGGTGCTGGCCAGGACGTGGAGAAGCTGGATTTCTCACACACTGGTGGAGTGAATATAAAATTTGAAAGCTAGTTCAGCAATTTCTTTAAAAAACTAAACATATGCTGATGATGGGAATTAATGATTGCACTCCTGGGTGTTTATTCCAGAGAAATGAAACTTACATGTGCTCAAAACATGGCAGTTTCATTTGTAATGTGCCAAAAAATGGGAAAACTAAAATATTCCTCAGTAGGTGCAGGGCAAATGGTAGCACCTCCACACAGCACTGCCATGCCTCAGAGTGCTCTGAGCCTGGCTGGGCCTCGGACGAGAAGGACCCAGGCCCAGCCCTGCACACCCAGGCCATAGGCAGGAGGCCCCCCCCTCCAAGCAGGCAGTGCGGGTTAGGGTTAGCAACCTGGTGCATACTTACCTGTACAGCTCCTCCATGTGCCAGGATGTCAGATGTCCCCTTGCAGGCAGATGACACCCAGGCTCCTAGAGGTGCCTGCTCTGCCAGCCTACAATTCTGACCTTTGGGTTCAGAATCAGATACTGGAAATTGATGCTTCAGGGTGATGCTGTGGTGTGGCAACTCTCATCCCGTGACAGGATTGTTCCCATGTTTTGTTTTCCCTCATTTCCTTATATTCAAAGAACCAGCTACAGACATGACCACGTTTGGTCAATGACACCCAATTTAACAACACTAGCCACAGAGTGACTTAGCAAGACCTAATTCCTGCCAGTGAGTCACACAGCGAGGAACAAAGGAGACAGCCACAAGAACTCAGAAAGTTCTGTATTTCACAACACCAGAGCATTTCAAAATATCCTATTCATTCATTCTAAACTTGGCTCTGCTCAAGTCAAAAGCTGACTGTTGATAAGTGCAGGCTTCTCCAAGGTCAGGCTTCCAGCTTCTGCCTCTGGCCAACAGAAGCCCAGTCCTAGCCAACCACTGTCAAAGAGGAAGGCTGCGGCCAGCCATGCTGTGTGGATGATGGCTATCTGTGCAGCGGTCCCACCAGAGCCTGAACCGGGGTCACCCGCATCTGAGCCCCCAGAACACCCAGGCCTAGCCCTACCAGCTTCACTCCAAACTGAAGCCGTTAATGATGATTTCTCCTCGAAACAAAACACCTGTGCACTGTATCACATTTCTATCTACACTTGCTTTGAATATTGTCTGAACTAGACAAAGCCACGAAACTCATCTGACCAGAAAAGCTACCCTTACATGCCTATGTAAAACCTGATTATTGCTGGTGTGGTTTTCTTCTGTGCCAGGAAAAGATGCACAACAGTGCTACAACAAGATTCTCTAGGGACATAATTCATGTCCACGCAAACTCCTGAAAGCACACACTCCACACAATTCTCTCTGGACAAATGTAACTCAGAGTGAGAAAAGGATGGGATTTTATGTTCTTCCTGTACCAGACCTCAGACACTCATTATCTGGGATAAAAGAGAAAGAAAATTGGGATGAAAGAGAAAAAAAACTGCTTCACTGTGTACCTTCTGAGTTTTGAGCTGTGGGAATGTGTCACCTATTCAGAAAATATTTAAGTCACATTTTATAAAATATGCCTGTAAAAACAAAATAAAAAAGTACCCCTACTTTTATAAAAGAATATGAGAAGAACTTTAAATCTAAGCTTTTCCTTGCAAAGCTAAAATAAGACCAGCATGAAAAGACGATGCTCACTTTCTCCTTGAGCTATCTTGTGAAGGTGACAGTTGCAGGAGTCACAGAGCACATTTCCAGGGCTCAAAGACAGACAACTTAAAAAAAAAAAAAAACCTTGAAAATGAGTAAGAAATCAAAATAAAGCACAGCAGCTATGAAAATCCTTCTGTGCAGGGTGCTGACCCCTCACGGGCCTTCCTGGAACGAGCAGTGTGCCAGCTGTGCTTGTCCTCTCATTCTTCTTCGGCCTCAGCTTTTCCACGACTCCAGCTTGGTGAAAGACCGGAACCCTGACCCTTCTTCAAGCCTAGGGCCTAGCTTGGGCCTGACATACAAAAGTACTGAAATAATTACATAAAAGATACTTTTCATTACTTTAAAAATTAGGTAAAGGCTGTGAACAGAGTTAGAAACTTTGTTGACTATTTCAAAATGTAAGTAAGTAGCAAATTAATAGGGCAGGGAGGGAATAAGCCAAATATTTACTTGGATAAATTACTTGAACCCAAAGTGTCTGACTATGTGTTCTAGATGTGAAGTTTATCACCCCTTAAGGGGTGGGGAGTGGGCACACCCTCAGAAGCACTAGTCATCATGCCCTTTCTTACTGTAGTTTTAAAATGAAACCTTGTCTGAAGTTCTGCAGAAGTCACAGAACTGTGAGCACAATTTAAAAATAAATGTCATCTCTTGTCAACTGGAAATAAACAGAACAGAGAGAAATGACACACACACACCCCACGCTCCATCCCTATCAACCCCGCTGTGTGTCAATAAATCTTACTCTGGCTGTTTGAGCAATGTTTAATCATAAATGGATTTGGACACACTCTGGAGTATAAACAGAACCAAGTATCACCTGTCTGAGAGAACAACAAATTGGTAAGAAAAGAAGGTAGAAAACTCCTGAGTTATAAAATGAGAAGCCAGATCTCTGGTACATTTAAATCAAATACAGACACGACCATTTTCAAGATTACAATAATAAATCCAACATTCTGAAAACAGTGCTTTGATTTTAGCAGCTACTAACAGCCTTTTCCAAGAAGCATGTAAAGCGGAACAAATGGATTCCAGTCCTCTTAGAATTGTTTATTCCTTGATGGTAAATAATCAGATGGAAACTCCTGTCTCCTTTCCCTCGGCAATCACTGTGACGGTGGGTGCAGGGTGCTGGTGACTCAACAGGGAACAGCAAACTCTCCCTACTCAAAGAACAGCCAATCCTCAGTTTGATCATTCGAGACCATGGGCAATCAATACCAATTTATTGCCCTTTACCCATTTTCATTTAAAGTAACCATATTTATGCAGACAGGGACCAAATGCTCAAGTAAATCGTTTCAAGTCAATTACTGGGCAGAAAGCAGGAGTCGCTCTGTGTTGAGTCTGACACTGGCAACCACAGGCCTGGGGAGAGGATGTGTCTGGATTTCATCTCTACTCTCCTCCCCGGCTTAGGTATAAAGGCAAATAAAATACTATGATTAGAGGAATGGATTAAAAAAACATGGAACTAATAAAAAATAAGCCCGAATAATCTACCTCGGAATATCAAAGAATTTGAATTTCCAGCTTTAGACTCACCTCCCTGCTCTCATTTCCTCCTTCAGCCGGTGTCACTTCCCCGGGCCTCTCCCTAAACACTCCTAGAATATCTGCCCCACTCTCAACTCCAGGCCCAGTCACATCTTCCTGACCAGTGTGTGGATGATCTTTTCCTCCCTGATCTTGTGGCACTTCTCAACCGGGTCATTGGTCACTTGGTGAACCTGTAAGCACCATCTTGCTGACCAGTGGTTGAGCCAGCCCCACGCAGTAATCCAGGGCTGTTTCTGGTAAGTCGTGGTGATACTACCCACCCCTTAAAATTGGGTAACAATGATAAGGGAGTGTGTGACACCCTCAGCCAGGCCTGTGGTAGGGACAATAAATATAAGGAGACACATTTTTTTTTGGTAGAGACAGAATCTCACTTTATTGCCATCGGTAGAGTGCCGTGGCATCACAGCTCACAGCAACCTCCAACTTCTGGACTTAGGCGATTCTCTTGCCTCAGCCTCCTGAGTAACTGGGACTACAGGCGCCCACCACAACGCCCGGCTAAGGAGACACATCTTGGTCGATATTGTTCTATGATCCTGAAACACAGTTTTGATCCCATCTGTGCCTACCCTAGGAGCCTCTGACAGCTCTCTGATGGCCATGGAATGAGTCTCACTCTCCCCCTGCCAATTGCCAAGATGTCTGAGGTCCATGGAAAGCTCCACATCCCTTCCTCTCTTTTTTTCTTTTTTCAGACAGAGTCTAACTCTGTTGCCCTGGAGTGTCATGGTATCAGAGCTCACCACAACCTCAGACTCCTACCCTCAGGCAATCCTCTTGCCTCTGCCTCCCCAGTAGCTGGGACTACAGGTGCCTGCCACCCATACCTGGCTAGTTTTTCTATTTCTATTTTTATTTTTATTTTTATTTGAGACAGATCCTCAAGCTGTCGCCCTGGATAGAGTGCCATAGCATTACAGCTCACAGCAACTTCCAACTCCTGGGCTCAAGCGATTCTCCTGCCTCAACCTCCCAAGTAGATGGGACTATAGGCGCCCGCCACAACGCCTGGCTACTTTTTGGTTGCAGCCGTCACTGCTGTTTGGTGGGCCCGGGCTGGATTCAAACCCGCCAGCTCAGGTGTAGGTAGCTGGCACCTTAGCCGCTTGAGCCACGGGCACTGAGCCAAGTTTTTTTATTTATTTTTTGTTTTGTTTTGTTTTGTTTTGCAGCTCAGCCGAGGTTGGGGTATGAACCTGCCACCTTCTGTATATGGGGCTGGTGCCCTACTTGCTGAGCCACAGGCGCCGAGCCAAGTTTTTCTCTTTTTCATAGTGACAGGGTCTCACTCTTGCTCAGGACAGATCTTAAACTCCTGAGCTCAGGTAATCCTCCAGCCTCAGCCTCCCAGAGTGCTAGGATTGCAGGCATGAGACACCATCCCCAGTTGGCCAACGCACAGCATATCTTCCTTTACTCAGGATCCTTCCTCAATATCCAGGTTGGCTTTCCTGTTGAAAAACTGCTTGGCTCTCAAAACCCATCTCTTCTGCTTTTGGGGCACACAGCTAGACTGCACCTCTCACACCACTAGCGCCCATCGAGCAGGTGGCAGTGGAACACGTCTGACCACTGGGCCAGCAGTTTAGAGGGAGGGTGCCTGCTCCCTGCGCCTTCCCCTTCCTGGGCTGGTGTGACTGACAGAGACCCTAAAAGTGGCTAAGCCCTTGGTGGAAGGGGCTGTCCTCCCCTGAGCTGCTATTTCCTCTTACAGGAATCCCATCCACATGGGGCATGTTTGTTGCAACCCCCCAGCCTCCCTGACTGAAACACCACCGTGATACTCCGTCATCAGCCTTCCAGCTTTTCCAGAGCTGGCCAGTGCCAAACTCACTGCACTGTGTCTCCTGAGTGCCCAGCAGAACACCACCAGCACAAGGTCTCTGGAGTGGAACCAGGGCACACTCTATCCTAGGCTTGGCATTGTGAAGAGACTTTGAGTTTTATCAGAAAAAGCAATGCTGACTGCAGCCTAGACCCAGCTTGGCCACTCATGCAGAACTGACTACAGCTGCCTTGATGGCACCCTCATGTGCCATGTTGGCATTCTGACCTGCTTGGTACGTGGCACAGCGGCCAGTACAGCACGCAGTAAGTTAAGAGTCACTGATGCACATCCCCATCAAGAGCAAGAACAATAACCCAATGACAAGTAACAACCACCACCAGAACAAATCAAAAAGAAATGGGAGAAGGACTCACTGCCTCTGGTACGTTCCAGGAGGTACCCACCATTGCAGAGAGGAAGCAGGAATCTGCAGTGTTCACAGATGAGAACCAAGGCTTCCAGCATGTAAGTTAGTTGGCCAAAGTCAAAGGCATCAAAGCAATAAGTTACAGGTTCTATTTAAGCTCCAACCTTCTAACTCCTCAGATGAGGAAACAAAGAAACGGTATTTTACTAAAATGTTTCTCACAATAAAATTAAAACTATAAACGTACTGCTGAATTAATTTACCGACACACAATTTAATTTTAAAAAATCATTTATTTTGCCTGTTGTTCTATCCTAATGCATGAGAACAATATTAACACCTAATGGGTATAGTCATGATAAAACGTACTGGACAGTGTTCTCAGTTTATGTGTGAACTCATTCAATCACACTCCTAGAAGCCGGGAACCACTGCCTGCTAGGTCCATTTTACAGATGAGAAATTATAGCCAAACAGTGAGAGGACAGCAGGTTACTCAATGTCAGAAATTATTACTCTGTGGAATTGCACATGTTTAAGCCAATGGCATAATATGCAATCTGACATTTTTTATCATGTGAATTAAATTTTATTGTGGCAAAATTAATTCACAATTGACCACAGTCAAATTCTTCCAATACCTCTTTTTTAGCAGATCACACATGCCTGCCATGAAACCAACCATGCACAGGGGTTTATGGACCAGGTGCACACCAGGTCAGCGCAAACATTTATGAAGCACTTGTTAAGTTCTGGGCCTAGTACAGGTTCTAAGAACAGAAAAAAAGACAACAGCCTCATAGAAGACAGGGCTCTCGATCCACGCAAGGAGGTCAATGAACTCAGCAGCATGGTGTCAGGGACCAGGAGATACAGCCAGGGCCTCACTGTGACCTAGTAAAACAAGGGGGCTCGGGGGGAGGAGGCAAATAAAGCTTGACCAGGTCCGGATGGCAGAGCCAGGGTTCTCAGGTGACAGGTTAGGGATAGTGCTCTAGTTCTAGGCAAAAACCAACATGGACAAGGCGTGAGAGGGGGCCCCCTCCCCAGCGTGCATATGGACAGCCGTGTGATGGCTGTCAGGCTTTCAGCCACATGATGGCTTTCAGGAGTCAGAAGGTCCCACTAGTCCCCTTTCCAGAAGCAGGATTTGACTGCTATACCTTACCCATGCAGATGTACCAAGGAGGAGCCAAGAGGAACAGGGTTGCTCCAACCCCAGCTGGGAGAATGGAAGGTGGGACACAGCCTCCTGGCCAGCTGCAACCACCCACATCCACAGACGCGCTGGGGAGACACAAGCTAAAGTTTGGGGCAAACTGCTATGTTTTTATGACATTACACTTGGTCATCTTTGTTCTTATTCTGCCACATAAAATTCCACACTAAACCTAGAAAATGACTTCAGATAATTTAAGGTAAAGTTAAGAGTTTAACCAATTCAACCTTTCCCAAGGGAGTGGTCTTTTTCCAAGATCCACTCAGATTCACCTTCAGGTTAATTTCCCCCAAAATAGCAACCAGTGATAAGAGAAGAGCGGGATCAAAGGCTGTGTGGAGGAGCGTCTAGTTTTCCTCAGGGCAGCTGGGATAATAGCTGGCAACCAGATCGTGTTTACCAAGCAACAGGGACTCATTCTTAGAGACGTCAGCCACCCTGGATAAAAACCAAAACAAAACAAAGTGGCACAGCATCAGCACCAGATACAATTTTAAAGAGCCTTTATTTGGTTCAAGACTCAGGCCCTTCAGAGAGAGCATTCCAAACAATCCTGGAAAGCTGAGCAGGTCCCAGGCTGGGAAAAGGAACCAGCCGGCTCTTCCAATTCACTTTCCCCACCAGCTATAAGGGGAGGGTTCCTTGTGCAGAGCAACCTCTCCCTCCATGTTTACTCAGATTTTGGAAAATATATAAAAAACTGCGTATTGGTGGCAGGCTATGGCTCACACCATAAATCAGAAGAATAGGACATTCCAGCTGGAAGGCCTGGGCAAGGCAGCCTTCTCCAGGCAGAGAGCGAGAAGAAAGTGCAGGAAGCAACTGCATCAACTTTTAAATCCACCGTCTCCTGCTGCGGGTACCTGAGACACTAAATATATCTTAACACTATGAAGGCAAAATTATCCATTTGGGGAAACTGGGTCATAAAACAGATTAATAACACAAAATACCCGCCAGAGGAGAGGCCTGGTTCTAGTAGAGTTGCAGGATACACTAAACTGGTTTAATTGTTATGTAAATTACACCCTCAGTCCCATCAATTTATCCCTCATGGCCTATTCAGCACAACAGTTTTCTCTAAAATAAAAACTGAGCCAGACACTCTCCTTATAGTTTCCCACCACCAGACGCACCACCCCAAACATCCTTAATTCTCTCCTTCAGTGTTTGTGCAAGTCTGTGCCCACAGCACAGGGGCTTTGTGACATACATTACAGGAAACATGATGGGAAGCCTGCTATTTCCTAAGACTGGAGAGGGGACCCCCACCCAGGGTCCCCCCTTTAGAGACCCCAAGTCTCCACATGGTGTCTCTTCTCCATCATGGTCAAAGGCAGGAAACTCTCAGGTTTTAGTTTTTATTTTTCAAAGGAAAGAGCAATGGAATTCAATTAGAGTCTAGAGAAGCTAAGTTACTCTGAAGTACTTACGGAGTGTGGTGAAGTTGGTACAGGAGTTAAGGGCACAGACAAGGGGCTGAGAGGAAGACGGGTGAAAACCAAGTTGTGCCAACTTAGGGAACCTAGTATCCAGGCCAGCTGTGGGAAGGTCAACCTTGACATTTTTTATCATGTGAATTAAACTGAGGCCAGAGATAACTTAGTTCATACTCACAGGAAAGAACATAATCCCTCGTTCAAATAACTCTTCAAATACTTCATCCCTTTGTCTTTAACTAGGATACACAATGACCTGTTTGACCCTTGTTCACTCCCAAAACAGTTCTGAAAGAATCAAAAATCACATTTTGCTTTTCAGTGACTGTCGGCATTATCTGATCCAGTTTGTGAGGCAGGGTGCACACTGATGGATGGTGGAGAGGCTCTGTCTTGATAAGAGAGAATCTCAGAAACCAGAAACCAAGCCCTGCTACAGAGGACAGAGGATGTCCTGCCCAGCCCAACCCAACTCTGGGGCCCTGTTCCTGGAACCCTGCTGAGAGCATGTACCCTTTCTATTTAGTAGTGGGGAGTGTCATATGTATAAACTAATTCAGGGAAGCAAAGCACTTTAATCTACACATTTAAATAAAGTATTCACATAAAGAGTATTTAATCATTAATTTCCTTACCAATTGGGATTCTGATCATCAGCAGTTGTGAATGTGCAAATATGCAGTTTGAAGGAAGTCCCTATTATAGATTTAAAAACAAAGAAACAAACAAAAAAAAAACCAAGGCACTCTTTGTGTGAGTAATTATCTGTAATTCCAGCACTCTTGGAGGCTAACGGGGGAGGACCACTTGAGCCAGGAGTCTGAGACCAGCCTAGGCAATTCAGTGAGACACCATCTCTATAAAACATTAAAACACCGCTCGGTGCCTGTAGCTCAGCAGCTAGGGCACCAGTCACATACACCAGAGCTGGCGAGTTCGAATCCAGCCCTGGGCCTGCCAAACAACAATGACAACTACAACAAAACAATAGCCGGGCGATGTGGGGGGGTGCTTGTAGTCCAGTTACTTAGGAGGGTAAGGCAAGAGAATCACTTAAGGCCAAGAGTTTGAGGTTGCTGTGAGCTGTGATGCCATAGCACTCTACCCAGGGCAAAATAGTGAGACTCCGTCACAAAAAAAAAAAAAAAAAAATTAAAACATTAGCCAGGTATGGTGGCAAGGTGCCTGTAGTCTCCCAGTTACTTGGGAAGATGAGGCAGGAGGATCACTTGCACCCAGGAGTTGGAAGCTGCAGTGAGCTATGATTGCACCACTACACTCTAGCCTAGATGACAGCAAAGCAAGACACTGTATCTACAAAATATATAAATAATAAAAAATAAAAAGGAAACAGATGTGAAGAAAATGCACTGAAATACTATTCTAGTCTCTGTAGAGTGTTATATGAGGCTTTTCTTCTTTTTGTATTTTCCAGTTTTTCTATAAGCATGGATTATATATATAATAAAATAATAAAAATATAAAGGGAAAAAGTTTGAAATAATAAAGTACATATAGATATATAGCATAAAAGCTACAGTGCCATTTTGGGGTTTTCTTTCACAATTGGCTTCTACAAAAGAATTTTCTCAAAAGAATTTTGACTTTAGGACAGGCAAGGTGGCTCACACCTGTAATCCCAGCACTTTTTGGGAGGCTGAGGTGGGGGAATTGCTTGAGCTCAGGAGTTTGAGACCTGCCTGAATAAGAGTGAGATCATATCTCTAAAAATAGCCAGAACTTGTGGCGGATGCCTGTAGTTTTAGCTATCCAGGAGGCTGAAACAAGAGGATTGTTAGAGACCAGGAGTTTGAGGTTGCTGTGAGCTATGATGCCATTGCACTCTACTGAGGGAAACTGAGTAAGACTCTGTCAGGAAAAAAAAAAAAGAATTTTGATTTAAAAAAGATTAAATAACGTAGGCTGGTTAGAAAAGTCTTTTTTTTTTTTTCTTTGAGACAGAGTCTCACTTTGTCCCTTGGTAGAGTGCTTTGGCATCACAGCTCACAGCAACCTCAAACTCTTGGGTTTAAGTGATTCTCTTGCTTCAGCCTTCCAAATTGCTGGGACAATAGGTGCCTGCCACAATGCCTGGCTATTTTTTTTGTTGTTGTTGTTACGCTGTCATGTTGTTTTTAGCAGGCCCAGGCCAGGTTCGAACTGGTATGTGGCCAGTGCCCTACCCACCTAGCTACAGGTGCCGCCCTTAATTTCTATTAACTCTACAATATTAATAATCTGGAATCCTCTAGGAAAAAAAGTCATTTTGGATAGATGAGTTCTCCAAAGAGATAATAATCTGTTCTTTAAAAAAAATTACTGACTCTTATATTTTACCCATTTTTTACAGTTACATTGATTAAAATATGTCAGATCTCCTGTTTCTTTCTTTCTTTTTTTTTTTTTTTGTAGAGACAGAGTCTCACTTTTTTGCCCTTTAGAGTGCCGTGGTGTCACACAGCTCACAGCAACCTCCAACTCCTGGGCTTAGGTGATTCTCTTGCCTCAGCCTCTCGAGTAGCTGAGACTACAGACGCCCACCACAATGCCTGGCAATTTTTCTGTTTTGCAGTTCAGCCGAGGCTGGGTTTGAACCCGCCACCTTCGGTTATATGGGGCCGGTGCCCTACTCGATGAGCCACAGGCACTGCCCAGATCTCCTGTTTCTTAGATGACAGTGAACAAAATAAAATCACTGGCTGGGTATAGTGGCCCATGCCTATAATCTTAGCACTCTTAGGAGGCTAAGACGGGAGGATCCCTGGAGCTCAAGAGTTTGAGAACAGGTTAAACAATAGCAAAACCTCATCTCTACTAAAAATAGAAAAATTAGCTGAGCATTGTGGCAGACACCTTAGTCCCAGCAACTTGAGAGGCTGAGGAAGGAAGATCACTTGAGCACAGGAATTTGAATTTGCTGTAAGCTAGTTAACACCCTTGTACTCTAATGAAATTACTACTTTTAAGGGTAAAAAGGTAAAAGCTACAAGGAATTACAATCAAAAAACTGATGAGAGTATTTATCAAAAAAGAGTAAATATTATATAAACATGGGCATTGAATTGTCAAATGTGAGAATTATGGTGTAATCCCTTAAAGGTAGGGTGAGAAGCTCGTGGAACAGAATTAGGGTTTGATGTATGTACAGGTGGCCGACAAGGCCCGATAACAAACAGAAACCAAAGGAACTGGACAGAGAGACCACACCACCATTCGGGCACAGGAAAGGGGTCCTGGAGGAGCACCCCACCTGGGTCTTCACACTGAAGCTGCAATGACCATTGATAGGTGACTCACCAGTCCTGGCCTCTAGGACCCACACACCTCTAGGTGAAGGCAGACGCTTACCTCTTCCCAGGTGTTCAAAGCAATCCTCACAAATAGTAACAGAAATGTTTCCATACATGTCCGACCTTCAAGGAACTTCTACGTTAATGGGGCAGGAAGGTAGTGGAGGACACTGCCTATCACATTAAAATACACAATTATGAACAACACTAACTGCTATTTAGAAACAGAGTCCCCAGACTGGTCCTGAGGAGAGATGGGGGAACCACACAGAAAATGTGGCACCTAGGCAGGGGACAGCCAGTGCAGCCAGTCCCAGGGGAGATGGAAGGAACAGGCACTCAGGGTTCAGGGATCAACTAAAGATTTAGGGGAAGCGCTAGGAACACTTGTGGAAGCACAGGCTCAGACTGGCTGCAGGCAGTTTCTGCAAGCAAAAGATGCAGAAATGCCCTTGGCACAAGGAATCGGATCCACAGAGACAGAAAGAAGGAAGGAGAGGCCAGGAGCTACGTTGAGGCTGAGGCATCAAATGTATAATGGGGACAGAGTTGCGGTCTGAGAAGACAGTCCTGGAGGGGGATGGTAGAGATGTCTGTACAATGTGAATGGGCTTAATGCCTTACGGGCTTAATGCCTCGCTAACTGTTCACTTAAAAAGGGCAAATTTTATGTGTTACTGTATCTTACCACAATTAGAA
Source organism: Perodicticus potto (assembly GCA_963574655.1). Taxonomy (NCBI): domain Eukaryota; kingdom Metazoa; phylum Chordata; class Mammalia; order Primates; family Lorisidae; genus Perodicticus; species Perodicticus potto. The sequence continues at coordinate 32,592 of CAUYRH010058990.1, forward strand.
AAATGAGTTAGGAGGCTCTTCCAACAGCTGGCCTGGGGGGGTGGGGAAGAGAGGCGAGGGCTCTTGCGCCCTGCCACCATCACTGCTCCGGGTGTTGGCTCTGTTCACTCAGCCTGGTCTCCCTGGGCCATCTCTACATCCCACTCAGGCCACACAGCAGCATCTGACAGGGGATAGGGGGGCAATCTTGCTTAAAATCTTCCTTTGTCGACCCCATTGGAACTCTTACAATCACTTAAAAAACAAAACCAAACCAATCTCCTTCAGAAAAATTAAATTTGCTTGACTGATAAAATTTCCCCGGTCATAATCAGTAAATACAAGGGAAAAAACCTTCCATGAAAGCCCGACATACAGGACAGATAAAAGACAAGCTGTCCTGCCCCCATGTGAGCCCCTCAGCCTCTTCCTGTTCCCCCAGGGCACCTCCAAGAAAGGAGAGGGATCCCGAAAACAGGTCTAAGGGTCCCGACTCGGAGACTGGATAGGCTGCGTGGGTGGATGTGGGGAGGAGTGTCTTCCAGGAGGACACAGCCAGCATAAGCTAGGCTCAGGAGGGAACTGGCGGGAGCAGGCTCTGGCCAGCCCCCACCCCACTCTGTGCAGATGTGCCAGGGCCCTCCACGCCCCCTATTCTCTGTATTGATGCACCAGGACCCTCCACTTCCCCCACACTCTGTGCCCTCTGTCCCCACACCAGGGCAGCTCTCAAACCACCTCAGTGACCCCTTCTGCAAAGCACAGGGCTCTAGACTTCAACCCCCTCAGCCCTCTCAGAGGCTCCTATCGGTATTCCAAGAACCATGTCTGTCTGTCTTTCCAGGGCAAGGACAGTCCTGGCACACAGCTCTCTCGAGCTAGAGATAAATCCTTTGGATTCTTTTGAGCTATGCTGGCCAGATCCCAGGTCTGTGGCCATGACTGAATGGCAGGCACACACCGGCCCCTCCCCTGACCTCAGGAAAAGCACCTTGACTGTTCACAGGTCCTGCACTCACACTATCAGGCTTCCTAGGACACTTGGCAACCCCTGTGTTGCCTGGACCTCAGCATATCAATCCCTGAAATGGGGATGGCACTCACAAACTATCCAGTAATCCTTCTAGCAAGCGCTACTACAAGCAAAAGTTCCAAGGGTAAGATGCTCATTTGAAGCCTGTACCACTAGTTGTCTGAGTACTTTATTCCCAAGTTATTTTATTAAGCAAGCAGCAACCAGTTTTCCAAATATAAGAATATACAGACACCTTTCTACCTTATTTGGTTTTTCTGTATTTACAGTGGAGGGAGGGAGTATTTAGCCCTCACGGCACAATGTCATGTGATTACCACATGCTTCTTTTCTCCATCCCCAAATTAAATCATGGCCAGGCCATCTCTGTAAAGCTCCTGGCAGGCTGAGATTCTCTTTTCATTTACTTTTACATAGTCACAATTTCTGAAAGATGAAGCTGGAAATGCAGCAGTACTAGGTACTGAAGGGACTCTGGGTTCTGAAGAATTTCTATGCTTCAGGCCTAGGCCCCACTGCCTGGCACTTTCACCCAGGTAATTTGACTTTAACATTAAAGCTTTTAAGGCCGGGCGTGGTGGCTCACGCCTGTAATCCTAGCACTCTGGGAGGCCGAGGCAGGTGGACTGCCTGAGCTCATGAGACCAGCCTGAGCCAGAGCAAGACCTCGCCTCTAAAAAAAAATAAAAATAAAAAAATAATAATAATAAACTAGCCAGGCGTTGTGGTGGGCACCTGTAGTCCTAGCTACTTGAGAGGCTGAGACAAGAGGATCATTTGAGCCCAAGAGTTTGAGGTTGTTGTGAGCTGTAAAACCACAGCACTCTACTGGGAGAAACAAAGTAAGACTCTGTCTCAAAAAAAAAAAAAAAAAAATTAAAGCTTTCAGTTTTGCCATATAAGGTAGAAACAATTCTTCTTAATGATGTTCTGTCCCCAACTCTAAAATGAATAAAAAATCCAGCCAGCCTCCTGGATACATTCAATTTCATGTGCCTTTCCTTCCCTCCTGCATGGCAAGGTCAGGCCATGCCAGTCCTTATGGGCAAGGACATCAAGACCCTACTCCTGCGCTAGAAACCTCAACAGCCCTGAAGGGTCACTGACCTCGCTAAGTCACCCACCCTCAGAGTCAGTCACCCAGCCCTTCCCATTTAAAAATCCCAAATGCCTGGTCCCTATGTTTGGGCATGGTCTCACATCTGTCCCCTCTATGTGTGGGGACCCTGACCTGCCCATATCCCAGCTCCCTCTGGTCCTCCTCTTCCTTCCTCTGGCCCTAGAGCCACTATGCCTGAGGCCCCACTGCTGGGAGGTCTCTCCTTGTCTCTTCTCTCTGCCCACTTCTGCTTGTAACTCAGACATCAGCTGAAACATCACTTCCTCAGAAGGGCCCTCCCTGAAATGCTATAGAAGAGAGAGGCATGTCAGCCCCCCAGCTCAGCATGGCACCTACCATAGAGTCAGTCTCTCCCTGATGTAGGTAAAACCAGGTCCTCAGGGGCATGAGCTGAAAAGGACTCTGCCGGCTCCATTCAGTTCATTGCAAAGGAGAAGTGAGCTGGAGGTATAGCCCTTTGGGCAGGGACAAGGGTTGGGGGGCAAGAGGCAGTGCTGCACTTGATACCTAAGTGGGGCAGCAGTGGGAGTCAGGGTGGCCACTCAATGAACTTAAAAGAAGGCCATTCTGGCAAGTGCTGAGAGGTATAGAGAGGCAGAGAAGAGAGGCCTGCAAAGCCAAGTCCAGAGCCTTGAGGATAGGGTCTCAATCTCAGGGCCCCAAAGAAACAGCTCTAGTCGGCTTGGCGCCTGTGGCTCAACGGGCTAAGGCGCCAGCCACGTACACCTGAACTGGCGGGTTCAAATCCAGCCTGGGCCTGCCAAACAACAATGATGGCTGCAACCAAAAAATGGCTGGGCGTTGTGGTAGGCGCCGGTAGTCCCCGCTACTTGGGAGGTGGAGGCAAGAGATTTGCTTGAGCCCAGGAGTTGAAGGTTGCTGTGAGCTGTGATGCCACAGCACTGTATCCAGAGTGACAGCTTGAGGCTCTATCTCAAAAAAAAAAAAAGAAAAGAAACAGCTCTAGTCACTCATGTCTGACAGCATCACCTACAAAGTGATCTTTTCAGAGAAGCAGAAAACACAAATGGAGAAGCCTGCATGGCACCATCTACGTTAATTTTAAAAGCCATACAAAGCTACACAATGAATTATTTTTACATATCTCTGCATGTGTGTGGAGCATAGGAAAGGACTAGAGCCAAGTTGGGGGGTGCGGAGTGGCTCAGGAGAAAGGAGAGGACAGGATAAGGATAAGACACCATAGGAGATCCCAGCTCCCCATGAGGCCATGCTTGTCTTATTTTAAAAAGGACTTGAAAAAATAAAAAATGTGAACAAGCATCGATTCTTGGAGGTGGTACACAAGTAATTGCTAAAGTATCCTTTGTACTTTTTTTCTTTGAGAAAGAGTCTCACTATGTCACCCTCAGTAGAGTGATGTGCTGTCACAGCTCACAGCAACCTCAAACTCATGGACTTAAGCGATTCTCTTGCCTCTGCCTCCCAAGTAGCTGGGACTATAGCTGCCCGCCACAATGCTCGGCTATTTTGTTGTTGTTGTAGTTGTTGTTGCAGCTGGGCTGGGTTCGAACCTGCCAGCTTTGGTGTATGTGGCCAGTGCTCTAACCACTGAGCATGGGCACCACCAATCCTCTGTACTTTTCTGTATTTTTTTCAATCCTTTAAAACACATACAAATTATTTCGTCGATTCTGTGCTTCCATCTCCAAAATTCATTACCCTCCTTGGAAAACCTGCATACCCTCATCCCATCCCCAGGCTGTGGTCCAGAGAACTCAAGGGTAGACCTCCCTAAGTGTTAGCCAGTCTTGCATCCTCCAAAGTTTATTCAAACTAACTCAAGGTAAAATCTGAGTTTGTTTTTTTGGATCCCTGTACTTAGAGCTCCCTATCTCTAGAAAAGTAGCTCAGAAAAACACTGGGAAATAAAACCCTATGATTTTGCTCTGATTGTACAAACTTTAGAGCCCAGAGGGAGCCTGGAGATACCAAGCCCATTCTCTAGCCAGTGCAAGATGCTAACCAGGACAGTCTTGCCAGATGACCAGCTGCTCGCACAGGCTGGGGACAGAGCACTCAGCAGACCAGAGGGCAGTCTACCACATCGCCATCCGCTCAAAGCACCACAGCATCTCCCTTTGCACTGGAACAAACCTGCCTTCTGAATGCCTCAGAGAATGAATACTGTCCCTCACACTCACGACAACAGCAGCAGCAATGATAACAAAGGTGCATAAATGCAGGGGTGTTTATTTCTCTACGCTAGGCACTGAAGTAAGTACTTCTAACGCATCTCTTGTCTTTCGTGTGAAGGAGGTTGTGCACCACTTCTGCAGATAGGAAACAGGAGCTCAGAGGTTAAGGCCCAAGGGCACCCAGCTAAAGTGTGCAAGCCAGATCTTTAAAAAGCGAAGATAATATAACCTCTGATCATGTTCTTAGACCAGATAAGTTTTATGTTTAGATCTCTCCTATTTGTTTACTCATTTTACCAACAATTATTTATAAGGTGCCAACTATGTGCTAAGCATACTGGTATGCACTAGGACTACAGCAGTAAATAAGAACAACCTGGCCCTGCTCCCAGAAAACTTCAGGTATACCAGATAGATATGACTATAAACAATGACAACAGCAATGACTGTTGGGGTGTCGTGTGGATGCTACCAGCACCCCACCAACAGGATCTAACCTCAGCCTGCCGCCGGGAGGCCTCATTAAGGAAGTGGTTTTAGGAAGTCAAAGCTATATTTACTTTGAAATGCCTCAGAAGCATTCCTTTACAAGTTAGAAACAAGAAAAGACCCCATTATTGTGGTATTTACTCAATGTTATTTGGAGATTCAAGCCAATTTAACAAAACAAAAAGAAATGAGATCTAAAATAGAGGAAGAAAGAGGTGAAACAATCACTGTTTGCAGATGAGATTCATGACCTAGGAAATGCAAGCACATGAATTGAAAAACTGTTATACTAGAAACAGTAAATGTGACTAGATACAAAATTAATATTTTGTGGGGGGAGGACTAGAGGCAGAAGGAGGGATCTCATGGAATGTGCACGCTGTGGGGGTGCACAACACGCCTCCTGGGCGAGGAGGGCGTGGAACTTTACCCTGCAAGTAAGAACAATGTAAACTAAAAATTTGTACCCTCATATAAAAAAAAAATAAAGTATACTTGTGAATATAATAGTAAATGACCCAAGAGGAAAAAAAATTCTAAACTAAGTGACCCAAACTAACCCATACAGTAAGGACTCCAGGTCCCTGTGGAGCTTGGGGAGGACTAGCGTTCCTCTTCTGGCACCTTAGCCAAAGATGCTTAACCTGATTCTAATCAAGATTCTGTCAAATCAGACAAACCTAAATTGAGAAATAACCCATAAAATAACTGGCCTGTTTTCTTTAAAAATGTCAAGGTCAATGAAGACAAAAAAAAGCGTGAAGAACTATTCCAGATTGAGAAGCTGGGAAAATAAAACAATTGAACACAAGGCTCCATCCTGGGCTGGATCCTGTGCCCAGGGACAAAATGCTGCAAGGGACATTGTGGGAACAGCTGACAGCTCTGGCATATGGACTGAACATTAGAGAACAGTACAGGATCAGTGTTAGAGTTAAATTTAATAACAGACCGAGTTATGTGACATACCCTATTCTTAGGAAATACCTCTTGCAGTACAATAAGGAAAAGGGGGCACACAACACATAGCCCACTCTCGGCAGAGCGAGAAGATGCTAAAGCAAACATGACCGAACAGAAAAAATGAACAAACTGGGGCAGAGGACACAGAGGAGTAACTTGTATTTGTCCTGCAACTTTTTGGAAGCTTGAAATTTTTTCTTAAATATCAAAACTTAAAAACAAATTAGTGCCTGTGGTCACAGCTACTGGGAAGGCTGAGGCAAGAGAATCACCTAAGCCCAGGAGTTGGAGGTTGCTGTGAGCTGTGTGACACCGGCACTCTACCGAGGGTGATAAAGTGAGACTTGTCTCTACAAAAAACAAACAAACAAACAAACAAAAAACAAATATACCAAAGAAAAACACACACACACCTTCAGCCTACCATTCCTACATGTAAACACTGACCCTTTGAAAACAGTAAGAAATAAGATTCCCAAAACAAATACATACAACATCTAGAATTAAACATTATAAAAAACAGGGGCTCTGCATGAAGAAAAACCAGTAATATGAAGGTATGGTTGAACCTCAGTAAAATGCTTGAACACAGAAGATAAAGACTGTGACCTAGGGCAGGGTGCACACTGTTCCTGTCAGGGCCATGGGGAAATACCGCAGGATCTGCAGCCCACCTGGTCCCTGTGTGTCTCTGCACGCAGCCACAGACAGCACGTGAACAAATACACACGGTGCATTCTAATAAAACTTTACTTACAGGCTTAGCGCCTGTAGCACAGTGGTTACGGCGAAGTTCGTGGGTTTGAACCCAGCTGGGCCAGCTAACCAACAATGACACCTGCAACAAAAAATAGCTAGGCATTGTGACAGGTGCCTATAGTCCCAGCTACTTGGGAGGCTGAGGCAAGAGAATCACTGAAGCCCATGAGTTTGAAGTTGCTGTGAGCTGTGATGCTATAGCACTCTAAGGAGGGCTACATATTGAGACTCTGTCTCAAAAAAAAAAAAAACTTTACTTACAAATACCTGGCAGGGTGTACTAATCTACCTTAATCTGAAATGTGGCAGGGGCTGGCTTAGTATTCAGCAAACAACTGCCCTCTCCTTCCTAGATCCGCTGCCCTCCCCTGGAGCAGCCGGGGACTGAGTGGCATGAGTGAAGTGAGAACTGCTGCTTGTGGACCTGGCTTCCCCTGCTCCTGCCTTTCTCCCTCCAGATAGATGCCACTGCAGCCTATGGAGCCATGCCCAGGCTGTGCAGTCTCCCAACGGTGCCAGCCTGGGTCCCTGAGTCACCCCTTGCAGAAAGTGCTTTCTGCTCTCCAATCAGAAACTTTTGGACTTTCTATGAGAAAGATTTTGGAGCAATCTGTTCAAAGAGCTAGCAGGTTACAAAAGATTATGTCTGTTGAGTGTTCCCTAGCACTGGGAAAGGCGCCAGGAAGATGGTACCTCACCTAAGAACCCGTCCCTGCCCCTCATGGTACTTGCAGCTTCTAGGGGAAAAAGGCAGTACCCAGGATTTGCACCAATGTATAAATGAACCACCATGGCAAGTCCCATCAGCTCAAGGCATGGCTATAACAAGGGCTCATTAAACCAGGGCACCTGCTATGACTACATGACACACACTTCACACACATCTGATTATAAGGAATTTTAAAGTTTGCAAGTTTATGAACAAAATATATGAGCTGGGCTCACATGTAAACCATCAATAACCAATATGCATGGTAATTCAGACTAGAGAGGGCCACCAGGATTTCTTTTTCCTCCTAAATCAGCAAACCTGTCTCTCCTTTTTATTATTCCTAGGAATCAGCTCTCATACAATTTACTTTTTTCCTCTGGCTTCAAGAGGTAGGTAATAAAGGAGAAATGGAAGCCTTCCACTCTAACCTGCCATCAGTAGTCAAGAGTTATCAACCTATTCAGCAACAAGACATTTCACAAAGAGCCTTTAACAAAGGGTCTGGCTGGCAGGTCCTTGCCTCCTAGTACCTTGTAGCTGCAGCCAACTTTGGTGGGTCTGCCCAAATCCCACAGCCCAGGCCAGACTTTCCTGAGCTTTTTCAGCTCGAAACACACAGCCGAACACCCTACCTGTGCCTCAGAGCTAACTACACTGAGGCAGGGCCATACCTGTCAGTCTGAGGACCTGCAGATCTGGAACTTCTTTAAGGACACCAGTGAGCAAAGGCACATGTGGTTATTTCACTTTAACTTAAAAACTAAAAATGAATTAAAAATTCAGGCTCTTTAGCTATCTTAGCCATATTTCAAATGCTCAAGACCCACACAGAACCAGTGGCCAACATGGTGGACAGTGCGAATGTACAATATTTTTACCACTGCAGAAAGTTCTAGACTCTCCTTGGCATCCTGGTTAGCCAATCAGAGGGTAGGCAGGCCCAGAAAATCTGTTTGTACTACAATGTACATAGAAAAAAAAAACAAACTGTAAAAGAAGCTAAATATTTAACAGTATCTTCTCGCACTTTAGGAGCCAAATTGGGGCTATAAATGTTCCTTTGTTAATAAGAAATCCAACTGCGGGCGGCGCCTGTGGCTCAGTGTATAGGGCGCCGGGGCCATATACTGATGGTGATGGGTTCAAATCCGGCCCTAGCCAGCTAAAACAGCAGTGACAACTGCAACAAAAAATAGTTGGGCGTTGTGGCAGGCATTTGTAGTCTTAGCCACTCAGGAAGGCTGAGGCAAGAGAACTGCCTAAGCCCAAGAGTTAGAGGTTGCTGTGAGCTCTGACGCCACATCACTCTACCCAGGACGACAAAATAAGACTCTGTCTCAAAAAAAAAAGGAATCCAACCAACAGGAGCCAGATATTAAGGGAAAGATGTTTTCGTGGAGCTGTGATGAGTCACTGTTCCAAGGATATACCAGCCAAACAGGCGATGGTTCCTTCTCAAGGGTAGACGTGGGGAGTACAGACTTGACTTTGCAGTTTTCCTTTTCCTACAACTGGCTTTGTTGTCAGCTTTCATTGTAACATTCTTTCAAAGTTAACTCCGAGTTACTAAGTTCCTAAGTTATTTTTCACTGACCACGTTTCTGCCACAGCTTTTTGGTAATATGCAGGAGGCTCCTTCATTGCATTAGTGAGCTGTAGCCAAGTCGTACGGCAGGAGGCTGTATTCCTGGGAAGGTTTTCTACAGACAACTAATCCTGCTGCATTCTGTGCGTTTGAGCGTGGATCCCTCCCAGCTCCTGGGTCTTGGGTATAAACTCGCTTCTGCCTGACATCCCTTCTGTGGCTCCCAACATGACAGACTCTTGTGGATCAGCCACCAAATAAGACTAGCACAGCCCACGTGACAGGGAAAACTGGCACAAAATTCCAATAAGCTAAGAAATTACTTTTTGAATTCTATATGCTGCCAACAACAACAAAAAAACCTCCCAAACTGCAGAACTTATCTGAGAGAGAAGGAGACAGGGAGGGAGGGAGGGAGGGAGGGAGAGAGGAAGAAAGGGAGGAAGGAAGAGGAAAGGAGAGAGATAGAGAGAGACCAAGACCAATGTAAGCCTGTGGGAGGGGCCAGAGGAGCACATTTATCACTAATCCCATCCAGTTGGACAAATACTAAGGACACTTCATCTCTGTGATACAAACCACAAACCAGCGAAGCTCTTTCAGAACAGACAGAAGATCAGTTTTACCCTCTGTGTGATACTGATATACTGAGAAGAAGAGAAGAAAGAGACAGAAATCTCCTCCAGGGGTTCCTAACAGACTAGGGAGGGAGAAAACAAATTTTTATGGTTATTAAGAGCGGCACAGTTTTTCAAGGGTGTGCTTAGAAAAGCCTCAAGAAAGGCCTGGCTTGCACAGGTAATTGCAGCACTCTGGGAGGCCGAGGCTAGAGGATCACTTAAGCTCAGGAGTTATACAGCAGCCTGAGCAAAAGCAAGACCTTGTCTCTACTAAAAAAAAGAGAAACTAAAAAATTTAAAAAAAAAAATTTAATTAGGAAAAGAGAAACTGGGCTTGGCGCCTGTGGCTCAGTGAGCTAAGGCGCCAGCCATGTACACCTGAGCTGGCGGGTTCAAATCCAGCCTGGGCCCGCCAAACAACAATGATGGCTGCAACCAAAAAAAAAAGAGAAACTACCCTGGCATTGTGGTGAGTGCTTGTAGTCCCAGCTATTCAGGAAGCTAAGGCAAGAGGATTGCTTGAGACCATGAGTTTGAGGTTGCTGTGAGCTATGATGAGGTGGCACTCTACCCGGGGGACAGAGCAAGACTCTTGACTCCAAAAAAAAGAAAGAAAGAAAAAGAAAAGCTTCATGAAAAAGCCCACACAACGAATGTTCCTATAAAAACACCTTCTGTCACAGATACTGCCAAGGATTTACACCAGGGCACTGTTGTCCTATGCTGCCTCCCAGGCACTCTACCATCCTCCAGGGGTCTCATGCCTATGCCAGGGTGTGTGTAGGGGTGCCACTGAAGGCAGCTTCAGGGCCACAGCACACTCAGGCCCTACCTCGTCATGGGTTAACGGCAGTGATTGACAAGATGGACAGTGCCCTGGAAAGAATCAAGAAGTGATGCACATAAGAAATGCTAAACTTAGCTGAATTCTGTCTCAAGATGCTAATAAGGCCAATGACTAAATTACATAACTTTTTATAGCTATAAAAATTCACTTTTGCTGTGAACCTACAACTGCTCTAAAAAAGGTTTATTTTTAAAAAATGCTGTGTCACTCAAGTTTTAAAATAGAGTAAAAATTAAGTGACATCAAAAAGCCTGTTCCTGTAAAAGATTTCTATTTTTTAAAAACATGATTTACTGGGCTCAAGGGGATCAAGTTTAACAACCAACTGAACATAAGGATAAACAGACTTGTTTTAGGTAATAAGATGTATCATTAGAAGATCTGCATAACTTGATCAATATTTTTTTCCTAATGGCCGATGTATAATGTTACTAACTCATGCATGGGGTAAAAGATTCGTTCAAAATGTAAGACAGAGCAATGCATTTTAATGTACAAAACATCAGTCCATGGAGTTTCACATTCCACATCACACCTTTAAGAAACTACCAATTGTTGGCTCGGCGCCTGTGGCTCAACGGGCTAAGGCGCCAGCCACATACACCTGAGCTGGCGGGTTCGAATCCAGCCCCAGTCCACCAAACAACAATGATGGCTGCAACCAAAAAAAATGGACAGGCGTTGTGGCCGGCGCCTATAGTCCCAGCTACTTGGGAGGCAGAGGCAAGAGACTCGCTTGAGCTCAGGAACTGGAGGTTGCTGTGAGCTGTGATGCCACAGCACTCTATCCAGAGTGACAGCTTGAGGCTCTGTCTCAAAAAAAGAAAAAGAAACTACCAATTGTCAAGTTTAGGCGAGGTATTAAAGAACATCCACAATTTTCTGAAAAAGCTACTAAAAACCTCCTCCCTCTCCCACCTGCATACCTGTGGAAGGCTGGGCTTTCTTCACATCAGCCTAAACAGCATAACACAAGAGACCAAATGCAGCAGCTAGGAGACTTCAACTGTCTTCTACTAAGCCAGATACTACAGAGTTTTACAAAATAAAACAAAAAACCCTTATTCTAAATTATTTTACTATTTTGGGAAGTATGAGGGCTGTTTTTTTTTTTTTCAGAAAAAATAGTCTATTTTTGAAAAAGGTTTATTGTTATTTCTGAGATTAATAAATATATACATTTAAATATTTCAGTTACAGGAGGGTGGCCTGTCCCCAGAGGCGAAGGCCTCCTGGAACAGGGACCCCATCGGAGCCCAAACTGGACTGAGAGTGCCCGGGGCAAATTCTCATGGCTCCAGCTTGTGTCATCACCCCTCAAGAGCCCCAGGTTTGCCTTA
>CAUYRH010058992.1:0-25581 GCA_963574655.1 Perodicticus potto
TATCTTTTTTTTTTTTTTTTTTTTTGAGACAGAGCCTCAAGCTGTCACCCTGGGTAGAGTACTGTGGCATCACTGCTCACAACAACCTCCAACTCCTGGGCTCAAGTGATTCTCCTGCCTCTGCCTCCCAAGTAGCTGGGACTACAGGCACCCGCCACAATGCCCGGCTAATTTTTGGTTGCAGCCGTCATTGTTGTTTGGCGGGCCGGGCTGGATTCGAACCGGCCAGCTCAGGTGTATGTGGCTGGCGCCTTAGCTACTTGAGCCGCAGGCGCCGAGCCAAAAATTTATCTTATAAGGAAGCCTGGTTTAAAAGATCTGAGTGGCTTTCTGGGTTTGAGGTCCACTAGGATGAGAAATTACCGTATAAACTAAATGTGACCATCCTGTTATTGATGCATGTGTGTTTTTTAAAATCTAAAATGTGTCTGTTTTCTTCTTTAGTCAACCATGAAGCATATTCATATTGAAGAATGAAAGCATTTGTATATTCTTTACTTAATAAACTTTCATGGATCCATGGGAATTCAGAAATATACACAAGTCTCGTTATTTACTACCTGATATCAACATAATAATGGTGTCTTAGTAAGTAAGCTAATAAGACACCCCCATATTATTATTATTTTTTTTTTTTGAGACAGTGTCTCACTCTGTTGCCCCAGGCTAGAGTGTTGTGGTGTTAGCCTAGCTCACAGCAACCTCAAACTCCTGGGTTCACGTGATCCTTCAGTCACAGCCCCTGGCTGAGTAGCTAGGACTATAGGTGTCCACCTCAGTGCCTACCTGATTTTTTTTTTTTTTTTTTGGCAGTTTTTGGCCGGGGCTGAGCTTGAACCCGCCACCTTCAGCATATGGGGCCAGCACCCTACTCCTTTGAGCCACAGGCACCGCCCAGACACCTCCATATTATTTACAATTTTCTATTTAGAATTACTCAGTCTTAAATAAATCACTGAGATTCTAAAATACACCCTCTGAGAAACTAAAGTTGCTGGTTCTCATAATGTTTTTTTTTCATACAGCATTTTATAACCAAATTGCAGTTTTTTTGAACCAGAGCCAATATTTGTTTTGTTTTTGTTTTTTTTTTTAGATTTTAATTGTTTTTTATTAAATCATAACTTTGTACATTGATGCATTTATGGGGTTCAGGGTACTGCTTCAATATACAGTGTGAAATGCTTACACTGAACTAAGTAACACATCCATCACAATTACACTCATTTCTTAATATGTTTGAAATGTAACATTGGATCATGCACATTAGGTGAGGTCCCCCCCGAATACCCTCCCCCCTCCCATATCCACCTTTCCCTCCCCTCTCTCTCCTCTTCCCTTCTACTTTCGGGATTATAGTTATGTTTTGCCATTCATATGAGTGTGTAGGTGGTTATATATTGATTTCATAGTAGTATTGAGTACATTGGATACTTTTTTCCCCATTCTTGAGATACTTTACTAAGAAGAATATGTTCCAGCTCCATTCAGGTAAACATAAAAGATGTGAAGTCTCCTTCTTTTTATGGCTGCATAATATTCCATGGTGTACATATACCACAATTTGTTAATCCATTCATGGGTCGATGGGCACTTGGGTTGTTTCCATGTCTTGGCTATTATGAATTGGGCTACAGTAAACATTCTGGCGCAAATGTCTTTGTTGTAAAATAATTTTTGATCATCTGGGTATATACCTAGTAGAGGAATTGCAAGATCGAAGGGTAGGTCTACTTTTAGTTCCTTTGAGTGTTCTCCAAACTTCTTTCCAAAAGGTCGTATTAGCTTGCATTCCCACCAGCAGTGTAGAAGTGTTCCCTTCTCTCCACATCCTCGCCAACATCTGTAGTTTTGAGATTTTGTGATGTGGGCTAATCTTACTGGAGTTAGATGATATCTCAAAGTAGTTTTGATTTGCATTTCTCTGATGATTAAGGATGATGAGCATTTTTTCATGTGTTTGTAGGCCATGCGCTTGTCTTCATCAGAGAAGTTTCTGTTCAAGTCTCTTGTCCACTGGCCGGGCATAGTCATAACCAGGGGGCTGGCTGCTCCTCCCACCGAGTGTACCTTTCTTCCCACACCCTCTTTCTTCTTTGTTAGTCACAGATTCCCTCCTGATGGTTGGCGGTCCACATTATGCCCATGTCTCTCAGGATAAGACCAAACACTGTGCTCTGCAGGGGGCAGAACTTCAGACCACCATGCGAGGGGGAAAGGGTGGGCTAGGAGTTTGGACTTGTGGGGGAAAATATCTGTTCAATTTTATGACTGGCGGGGTGATCTTTAGGTTCATAAGTAGGACCTCCCTGGAGTTTAGCGGCTCTCTCCAGCAAGATAAAATGAGAGGTCTTTTGTTCCTGCTTGTTCCCAATAGCCTGTGGCAGGCCCCCTGCTTGGGGGAGGGGTCTCCCGTCCTCTAGTCGATAGGCTTTGTACCTGTAATTTGGTTTCTTGAATGCTCTTCCTTGGAGCCACAGCTTGCTGAACTTCTTTCCTGGCTCAGCTCCCCCTTTAGCTTCACAGAGTCGGACTCTGTCCAGTCTTTCCTCCTCTGCTCAGGAGCCTCTGCCGAGGGTTGCCACTAGGCAGCTGTTTCCCATAATTCCCCAGAGCCAATATTTGGGGGATCATTTATTTGTTTATCAGGAATTTTTTTTGTGTCTCCTGCATATCAGACATCTCCAAGCACTGGAGATTCACACCATACTTATGTGCTGCCTTCAAGGAGCTTTTCATCTAGCAGAATGTGCACGGTGCTTTGATGAAAGTGTGACACGGGAGAAGGCAGCCAGTTCATCTGAGTATCACTGTAGCCTTACATTGGGATAATGCTTGAGTTATATCTTGAAAGATGAGCCATTATCATTACCCTCTTTTATTTATTTTATTTTTTTTTTTGTTAAGCAGGCCCTGGCTGGGTTTGAGCCCCTAACCCCCGTTGCACGGGGCTGGTGCTTTAGCCCCTGAGCTATGGGCACCAAGTCCATTAACCTTCTTTTAATTGGCAGTAAGGGAGACAGCTCTTTTTTTATCTGACTGGTTCTTGGCCCTTTCCTAAGCTTCATTTAGAAATCCCAAGTATAATCTGACTTCTGTAGATAAAGTCCTCTTTCAGCAATTTACAAAAGAACACCCAATATTGCTCCGTCTAGCTTGACTCCCACAAGGTAATAAAGATAAATACAATGTATATTAAGATAAAAACTATGCAGAGGCTGTGTTCTATGTTTCTATGTTCCAAGCTGATCTTCACAGATTTTAGTTTGTTTTCTTACGAAGAAAACATTATGTTTCAATACGTGTTATAGTTGTTAGATGACTGAAATACTTAAGTTACTTTAAAACTTCTTTTGATCAAAGATGATGGTTAGATCAGCTATTCTCAACTGGAGTGGGATGGAAAGGGTGGGGTGAGAGCAAGTGAGTGTAACTCAGGCAGCTTATGTAAGGTAGCTGATTCGTCTCTGCAGCAAAGTCCCTGGAGAGGATGTGGGGTGCATGTTGTAGTGAGGGGAGACTCCCAGCGTAGAAGGTGACCTCTTGTGGTATCTGTGAGTGTGTACATGATTAAATTAACTAGAGGTCGTGTATAATCATGTAGAACCTTTTTTTAAAAAGTGACTTATGTTTTTTTTCCTTTTTCCTTTGGAAAACTTAAACATATATAAAGAGAATTGTGTAATGAACCTTTAGATTCCTATCATTTTCAATAGATACAAATTCATGACCAACTGTAATTCATTTATAGTCCCACCTTTTTGTCTCAACCAAGATTATTTTAAAGGAATTTCTGACATTTTATTTATCAGAATTGCATTATGTAAAGGGGTATGGTTTTATGAGTATCTGTTGATGATTTGGTCTCTCACAAGTGATAGACAACAAAATAATGTCATTGTTTAACCACTGTCCTGCAAAATGTGGAAATTATTTTTGTCCTTAGTCATTTGGAATCCAGTTCACTTCTGGAGTTAGTCTGCCACTCATGGTGTTGATTGTTGTTATGTGGATGTTGTTTTATTTAATTGTGACTCTCACCCCCTTTGAGGTACAAAATTTCAGTTTTATAGATGAGGAAACTGAGGTTCAGAGAGATTGTGAAGCTTATTCGGGAGTGTGATGGAGCTAAAATCGAAACCCAAGTCTTATTTAGCTGAGAAGTGTTCTTTCTGGCAGATCAGACATGGATAAATACTGAAAAGAATACCCATCATCTGCCTTCCACTGTATTCAGATTCTCGGTTTTGAATGAGTAGAATGTCTGTTGTGTTCTGCACAGCCTTGGATCACGTCAATGCCATGATTTTCAAAATGTGGTCTGCAGTCCCCAGAGGGGGTGCATGAAGTCTCAGCTTTTTATAAAAAGACATCACTGGCCATTTTCTCTGTGCTGACATTTGCACTAATGGCACAAGAGGGAAGTTAGGGTACAACTGTTAAGGACTTAGCATAAATTGGGTGGTACCAAAACTGTGCTAGTGCTTACCATACCTTCCACAACCACACATTTGCAATGGAAAGGAAAAAAGCCATTTTCATTTTAAAATGTCCTTGATGAAACAGTAAAAATGATCAGTTATAATAAATCTTGACCCTGGAGTTTAATAATTCATATGATAAAACTAGACGCTCACGTGAAGTACTTCTACTCTATACTGAACTACAGTGATTGTCTTGAGGAAAAGAATGTGTGTGATGGAGTTGTGAGCTGAACTAGCCACTTTATGCTGGCATACCATTTTACAGGGAAAAACACGTGACAATCTTGGCAGACATTTTCTTGAAAAGAAATAAAGCGAGCCTGTTACTTCAAAGAAAACAACTGCCAGTGTTGGTTGCCAATGATAAAATTAGAGCTTTCAGGCAAAAAAAACCTGACATCATGAGTTTGACAGCTTCCCAATAATTTAAAGACTTGTTGTAAGATCAATGATGATATTAATAAACGTAGATTCTTAAAATGTTATATAATGAAATGTGTCAACATTTGAAAGATCTCCATAACTCAGTTAACCAATATTTTTCAAATGACTAAAAAATTATTTTTAACTATATTGCTTATGTTAACATGTAATATACTCATTATTAAATTTAAATTAATACATGTTTTAGATTTTTCTCAGTTTTAAAGTCCATAAGTATAATGCACACATCAAAATGTTCTTTGGGTTCTCAATAATTTTTTTAAGAGTCTAAAAGGACCACGAGATAAAGAATCACTGCTCTAGGACCCTTTAGAGGACAGTTGGTAGAGTGAATGTGAGTGTGCCTATATTCCAGAGTTCACTGTATGTACTTTAAAATTTCTATTTCTGAGTTAATTATATCCTTACTTCCTTCTATCAATATAATCAGCATTTAGCTATATTTGTATTATTCATACTTCCATTTAATATTTATAAAGAATATAGTTATCAGGGATCGGGAGAGAAGTGGGTATGCAGAATATAATCATGTTTGTTCTCTGTAAGAGCTCCTGGCTTCTATCTTAAAAAGTCATAAGATGGCAAAGTTACTGTACTAACTTGTCTTTTAAGTTTATTGCTCATCTTGCTTGGGTGTGGCTGTAAAATAAATTTGTCCCAATTGTCAATGACTGTGTAACAAACCACCCCAAAACTTAGTGGCTTGAAACAACAATTTGTAATGATCTCACATAGTGCTGTGGGTTGGTTGCTTAGCTGAGTGATACTCAGTTCAGGCCTTTTACATGTTTGTAGTCAGCCAGTGAGTTGGATGGAACACCTTGGTTCCCCTTTGACCTTGCCATGAAGCTTGGTCTTCTCACAGCAATACAGGCGGGTTTCCAGGAGGGAACATCCCAAGGGTGGCAGAAACTATAAAATTTCTTGTAGCTCAACTGTCCCGGTACATCACTTCTACCACATTTTATTGGTCAAAAGCAGGTCACAAGACCAGTCCAGATTCAAAGGGGGAGGACGAGGGAAAGGTATAAATGTTGGAAGGTGTGGTTCCATTGTGGCCATCTTTGGATATTAGCTGACATAAGGCTGTTGAATTACATGTTATAAATTAAGACCCAGTGTAGCTGGGAAAATGAGTGATTTCATTCTTAAAACCTGGGCTTAAGAAACTAGATTTCTGGCTCAGCACCTGTGGCTCAATGGGCTAAGGTGCCAGCCAAGTACACCTGAGCTGGTGGGTTCGAATCCAGTCCGGCCCGCCAAACAACAATGACGGCTGCAACCAAAAAAAATGGCCGGGCATTGTGGCGGGCGCCTGTAGTCCCAGCTACTTGGGAGGCGGAAGCAGGAGAATCGCGTGAGCCCAGGAGTTGGAGGTTGCTGTGAGCTGTGATGCCACAGCACTCTACCTAGGGTGACAGCTTGAGGCTCTGTCTCAAAAAAGAAAAAGAAACTAGATTTCTGTTCAAAATAGAAAATTAAGCTGAATCTATTTAAATGCTATTCTTTGCATTTTTCTTTGCTTAATTTATGTTTGACATAAATGTTCTCTCTTCTGACTTTTGGTTGTATTATATTTCTCTTGTTGAGCAGGAAATGCCCACTTTCTAGTAGAAGTGTCTCACAGCCAATATGGAAGAGGAGCAGGTAGGTACATAGAGTTCCTTTACTCTGTGTGCTAATGATTCTGCCCTTGGTGGCCACTGAGCGATTGTTACTGAGTATGAGCCATTTGTTATCTTTGGTTTGAGAAAATGTAGGGCTGTGTTATTCTGCGGCAGCGTGCCTGGCTGGATGTTCTTTTTGCCAACGGCAGCTCCAGAAGTTATATATAAGAGAGTTTGACGGGCAAGATTAAATTTGGAGGGTGGAGTTTGAAGATTGTTTGGAAGTGCCATTAATACAGTGTTCACACTTGTCTTATATTCATGGTGGCCTGGAGATCTGGCTGGAGGGAATTTCATAGGGAGATGCTTTAACTAAAGCTCCCCTTGGTGGTGCTGTTGCACTATAACTTCCAAAGAAAACATCTCTTTGGTGTAATCTTTTTTGGCAAACATATTATTGGACATTAAGGTGTACTAGACCCTGTGCTAGGCTTAGGGGAACCACTGCGAAGCAGTTGTTGTCCTCATCATCAATGACTATATTGATATTTTCTCAAGAAAGAAGAAATAAGACATACTTAATTGAATTCAAGTCAGATCCATAGCTGCCCTGTAGACACTCTGGAGGCAGTAACCAATTTGCCCAAAGATGATGCATTTCACAAAGTTCACAATTTGAAATGTTACTTAAAAGGGTATCGAATAGCCCTTACACTCTGCTAGGAAAAATGCAATTTAAACCTTCTTTAGCATACCATTTTTCACCTACCAGGTTTGAAAATATGTTTGCTAGAATATGTGGAAATAGACCTTCTCCAAATTTACTGGCAGAGAGTGTAAATTGGTACAGCTTCTGTGAAGAGCAGTGTGGCACTATCTATCCAAATACATTAACTGTCTGACCTAGCACTCCTACCTGTGTTTGTACAAAATGACAAATGTATAAGTTTATTTTGGGAATTTTTTTTTCTTTGGAGACAGAGTCTCACTATGTTGCCCTTGGTAGAGTGCCATGAAGTCACAATTCACAGCAACCTCAAACTCTTGGGCTTAAGCAATTCTCTTGCCTCAGCCTCCCAAGTAGCTGGGACTACAGGCACCCGCCACAATGCTTGGCTGTTTTTTTTTTTTTTTTTATTGTCACAGTTGTCATTGTTGTTTAGCAGGCCCGGGCTGGGTTCGAACCCACCAAGCCCTATGTATGTGGACAGCACCCTAACCACTGAACTACAGGTTCTGAGCCTATTTTGGGAATATTTTTAATAACTCAAGTATCCATTAGTAGAGACCTATTTAAATAAATATAGTATATTGATACAATAAACAGTGTGTAGGTATTTGGGGTTGGACAGTTAAGTTTGAAAACTCATCCTAGAAAAAATTCTACATACCTCATTGTTGACTATCTCTATGATCACCTTTGAAGTACTCCCCTGGGCCATCTCCTGACCATAGTGTGTGATCTTGGGAAATTACATAACCTTTCCATATGTACAATCCCTCTCTATAAAACGAGGATAATAATAGGCCCTACTTTGCAGAGTTATGTAAGGATTAATTCAGTAAAAATAGGAAAACTAAGGTTTAATACATTTAAGTATTAGCTAACCCCTTCTCCCCAAAGGTGGATCTTGGGAAAAACAAAAGGCAGATTTGACTATGAGTCATTTTTATTATTTAATATTCCTGAGCCTCAAAACCTTTCATAAGCATTTGTTTCTATCTTTTTGGTACTGTCCCCTAAGGTGATCCCTGGGGTCCCAAGCAGGAGACCCTTGGGTAATTTCCATGATAAAATTTAGCACGAAGCTGCATGTGAGTGGCTGCAGGGGAGTTTCTCCTTTCAAAGGAGGTGGAGGTAGTTGTTCTGCTCCTAGACTTGGAGGATGTCTGGAGTTTCATTAAGCAGCAGGGAAAGGTATTAAGGGTCTTTTTGGGGAGAGTCCATTCAAGATCAGTGGCCACTGCTTGCTCAGTCCCCTGAGTTGTTGCTACGTAATTTTAACAAAGAAGAGGACTGTTTGGACGCACCTGACGGTCCTCAGTGTGCACGTTGTTTGTCTGCTTGGGTCCTGGGGAGCTGCCTTTCCGGGCAGTTAGCTCATGTTTTCCCATTTTTTTGGTTATTCTTTAAAGTCTCTATTTCCATTTTCATTGTTACATTAATTGGCTCTTAGAATCTCTGCCTAGTCCTTCCTGAGTCTCACCATTTATGTGGCAATTTCTTCTTTCAACACATTGGTGGTTTTCTTGAAGAGGGGTATATTTGATCAAATTGAAACAGTTTGAAATACCAAAAACGTGACTGAAAATGCCTATATATATATTTTTTTTCATTTATATATTGACAGGCATTTCACAGACCATCCTTACATAAAGGGAGTGCTTGGAAGTCCTTTCTACTCGGTTTTAAGGGAAGGTTTTATTGGGAGGCCGAGGCGAGTAGATTGCTTTAGGTCAGGAGTCTGAGATCAGCCTGAGCAAAATGAGACCCTGTCTCTACTAAAAATAGAAAAACGAATCAGGTGTTGTGATGGGCTCCTCTAGTTGCAGCTACTTGGGAAGCTGAGATTTGAAATCTTGAGCCCAAGAGGTTGAGGTTGCTATGAGCTATGATGCTGTGGCTACCCAGGGCAACCGAGTGAGACACTGTCTTCAAAAAAAAACAAAAAAGTTTTAATTTTAGGTTATCCAAAGTGCCACCTCGAATGTGAATAAAACATTCCAGAACTTTTAAAAAAGTTATAACTAAATTATCATAGCATTTTATACAATTTTTTTGTTTTGCTTATATATCTAGATATCAAATATCTAATGTTAAAATGAAAATCGAATTAGTTTAAACAAATTTATTTGTAAAAGTCTTTGATTCCTTAGGAAGGAAAAAAGGATAGTGTGAAGATTTGTAGTATTATGCTTTTATACTTTATGGAGTAAATATTGTATGATAATTGAAAGATTGAAGGCATTTTTTTAAGCCATGGTATATTTTTTCTTTTACAGTGATATATAGTACTTGAAATTGTACTTTTCTTTCCTACTACCATCTGTACCTGTTTTGCTGATGTGTGTTGATGTGTGCCTTATTGTGTTCCATAAATAATTACTAACCCGGACTGGTCTAAACACTGGTAGCAGTGTAATCTTACACCATTTAAAAAGTATTTTCTTCAAATTGGACCATAGACTAGATGTTATTAAGTTTAAAATATCCCACAATCTTTTTGTTGCAACTGAAAAAGAAAACGGACCTTATTTAAGTCCAACTCTTATCACTACATCTATTTTAAAAAATTGTTCACAACTTCGAATAGTCTTTCACTTTAGCCTCTGTTACTCTTTAGCTATTGATAATGATACTGTTATATATTGAAAATATTTCATCAAGTGTATCAGTCACATTTCGTTTCAACTGTGAATAACAGAAAAAACCTAAAATCTGAGTAGCTTATAGAAAAAAGAATTTTATTTCTCTATGATTAAAAGTCTAAAGCAGCTGGGTGCCTCTAGCAAAGTGGTTATGGCACCCGCCACGGGCACCGAGGCTGGCAGGTTGGAACTCGGCCCAAGCCAGCTAAAGAACAATGAGAACTGCAACAAAAAATAGGTGGGTGGTCGCCTGTAGTCCCAGCTACTCGGGAGGCTGAAGCAAGAGAATCATTCAACCCCAAGAGTTTGAGGTTGCTGTGAGCTGTGACGCCACGGTACTCTACCAAGGGTGACACAGTGAGACTCTCTCTCAAAAAAAAGAAAAGTCTAAAGCAATTCTTCTAAGGCTGATAAGAAGGGAGACTCTACTCTGTATTAGTTTCCACTTGCTGCTGTAACAAGTTACTACAAATGTAACTGCTTAATCAATTCATGTATTATTTCCCAGTTCTATAGATCAGAAATCAGTTTGGCTCAGCTGGTTTCTCTGCTCTAGGTTTCACAAGATTGAAATCATGTTCTAGGCCTGGTGGGCTCTTACGGGGTGGTGGGGGGAGGGGTGTCTCTGGGGAGAACCTGCCTCCAGGCTTATTTAGGTTCTTGGCAGAATCTAGTTCTTTGTGATTGTAGGACTGAGGTCCTCCTTGCCTTACTGGTCCTCAGCTAGGGGCTGCTTTTAGCTTCTGGAAAGTGCTCTTTGATCTTTACACGTGGTCCTGTACATCTCAGAGCCCATTGCCACATCAAATGCTTCTTCTTAAGCTTAGAATTCCTCTGACTTCTTTTGTTGCACGTCTCTGACTCTAACTGGATAAAGTTCTCTGTTCTTAAGGGCTCATGTGATTACACTGTGCATCTCTGGATAATCTAGGATAATCTCCCTGTTTTAAGGTCTACAACCTTAATTATCTATATTCATAGGTTCCAGGCATCAGGAGCTAGATATCTTTAGGTGGGGGGATTTCTGCCTATCCTCAGAGACTCAGATTCCTTTCAGCGTATCTCCACCATCCCTAGGGTCTGATCGTCCTTCTTATGGTCTCAGTCAGCTTTTGGGTTCAAGCCACACAATGGAGGAGGAGACAGAAGAATAAAAGATGACCCAGGGCATTGGGAGACTTTGGGGAAGGTTTGCAGAAGCTACCAGGGGAGCTTAGATCTGGTAGGTCAGAATTTAATCATGTGACCATACTCAGCAACAGTGGAAAGTGAGAAACTTAGTCTTTATTCACTGCAGCTCTGTGCCTACCTTAAAAAAGGTCTGTTAGTGTAGAAAAGGAGAAATAGATCATTGGGGAGTAGTGAACAGGCTTTGCCCCACCAACTGCATTTTTCTACGAGAAACTAGAGGGAAATATAATAGCACAACTACCGCATTGTGGGAGTGGGGCAATAGCGCCTTCAAATTAAAGGATCAGATTGAAGAGAAATCTGCAGTGTAACTTGACATTTGAGCACAGCGTCCTTTTAGGTATTCGAAAGAGCATCTAGTCTTCATTTATTTTTCTATTCTTGTATACATGGCACACTGCTTTCACAGAGTGAGTCTTAGTAATTATTTTTTGAATGAATCAAAATGTTACTCTTCATATGCCATTTTGAGTGAGATAAGCTATTTCACAAAGCTACAGTGAATGCTTTTTTCATCCAACTGTTCTGTGAAAGGTACATTTTTAGACATTGTATTGAGTCTCAGCAGGACACCCCCACAGTTTATGACCAATCCATGCACTTTTGCTTCTGACAGATATTTAATTCCTATAGTGCCTAAATAGCTTTCTTACTCAAAGAAAATTTGAAAGTATACTTTAGGAATAAGAAATTCACTTTGAATCCAGTAGAATTTCTATATGGCCAGCCAGTATAACATAGAAAGTGGCACAGAGTGCTATAGGATTATGGAATGTGGAGGAAGTGAGTGATTCTAACCTAAGATAAAACAGAAAATTTTATAAAGTACATGTCGCTTTGATAGGATTTTAAAGGATGAATACTATTTCCGTAGGTAGAAGGGGAATAGGGAAAATCACATGTAGCTAAAAAACATCAACACGCTGGCAAGGTAAAAGAATTTTGTAACATATACAACTGACTATTATTATAAAGGAACTACTTTTTAAATTTTATATCAATGAATATTTACTTCTGAAATATTCTTGTTTCTACCCGGTATTCCTTTTCCTGCCAGCAGAAGTAAAATCAGATACAGGCACGATTTTAGGAATCATGTTGATGTGGCCTTCAATTTGTGTTCAGATTTTGACTAAGAGTCTTCTGGTAAATTTTCAGCTCCAGACGTGTCAGTACAGTGTGAAGCATTTGAATGGGTATATATTTCTTTCTTTCTTTCTTTTTTTTTTTTGTGAGACAGTGTATTATTCTGTCACCCTCAGTAGAGTGCTGTGACATCACAGCTCACAGAAACCTCAAACTCTTGGACTTAAGGGATTCTCTTGCCTCAGCCTCCCAAGTAGCTGGGACTACAGGCACCCACCACAACACCCAGCTGTTTTTGTTGTTGTTGTTGTTGCAGTAGTCATTGTTATTTAGCTGGCCTGGACCGTGTTCGAACCCACCAGCCTCGGTGCACGTGGCCAGCGCCGTAACCACTGTGCTACGAACTCCAAGCCAGAATGGCTATGTATTTCATTAGATTTGGAGCTAGGCTTTCACTGACTCAGTGGAATTGATACAAACAGACCCACTGTACCATACTTCATTTTGCAAAGTGAACATGATGTGCTAAGTAACTCTAAAGGGGAAGTGGCAACTAGCTCATGCGTTTCAGTGTCTCCCACATAGAACGGTATCATGATGACCTAGGAAAGAGCTATATGTACTAAGGCTAGTCAACAGTGGCTACATACCATTAGGGAAGAGAGATGTATGGAAAATAAAGTAAAGCTCCTCCCAATCCAAGATTCTGGGATTCTGATACTTTCAGGTAAAGCCGTGATTTTAAGCACTAGTTTTATGTTTTATTCTACTGTAGGTCTTTTTTTTTCTTTGCTAGTGACAACATGAGCAGCCAGGGCTACCTTACTCGCACCCACCTTCCTCATCCCAGAGCAGCTCTCTGTTTTATCTGTTGCTTTTTCACAACAGATTTTGTTGTAAGAAGGATTGCTTTAAATACATGCACACATATGTGCATGCACACGTGAATGAATAAGGTGAAAATTAGAAAACACTTCTTCAAATGGTGGAGTAATGAGGTTGCTCTTAAGGTTCCTTGAACTATTCAAAAGACAGTATAGTATTCTAAACTTACAGCTATCTAAAAGTTTGGTGTACATAAGAAAAATAGCATTCTTTGTGTCATTAATGAAGTCACAGGATTTTTTTTTTTTTTTTCTGAGACAGAGTCTCACTACTTGCCCTGGGTAGAGTGCTGTGGCATCCCAGCTCACAGCAACCTCAACCTCCTGGGCTTAAGTGATTCTTTTGCCTCAGCCTCCCAAGTAGCTGGGACTATAAGCGCCTGCCACAACGCCTGGCTATTTTTTGGTTACAGGTGTTTATCTGGCCCGGGTCGGGTTCGAACCCACCACCCTTGGTGTATGTGGCTGGCACCTTTACCACTGTGCTATGGGCGCTGAGCCAAATCATTGGATTTTAAAAATAAGTAAAGATCCACTTGATTATGTAAATTCTACATTTTTAATATACTTACAATGTAGAAACATTCCTTTTTGTCTTTTATTTCTCCGCATAGATTATTTAGTTTTTTTACATGTTTCTGTTATTTTTTCTCTTTTGTTCTCTATCTCCTGTAAAATTTTATCTGATAGCAGACAGAATGTGGATTATTATAGAGAAAATCTGTTTTATTAATTATAAGGCATGTGTCTCAGGCTACCAAACAAAGTATTCTGAGTATTTTGAATTAAATATTTAGTGGTTCATTGACTATTTCCTCTGACTTTCATTAAGACCTTGAGAGATAATTCTTCTCGAATAAGCCTTTCATTTGTTTGGGACCAGTGCACAGACTGATGTGGAATGAACCATCGCTGTGGTATTTAGGGTGTGGTAAGCTTTTCTCAGTAACTTATCTAATTTCAGTGGAGTTCAGTTTTGGTAGGTTGTTAAGTTTCTGTCATTGTAGGAAACACTTGATTTTGTTCCCAGATGTCTGGTAGTTCTCTTTTGAGAGTAGTATGAAATTTTGATTCTATTCTGGAAAAGAAATGTAAAAAAGTATACAGAGATTATGAAGAGCTTAATATTAAAGGTTTTTACAAAGGGAAACAGCTTGAGCTTAAAATCTATAACCCAGTTTTCTTCTTCTATTGAATACAGTTGGTGTTTTTAATTTTTAGACAGTTAAAAATTTTGTTTCATTAAATATAGAAAATCCCCCACCCCCACCTTTTTTTGAGACAGAGTCTCAGTTTCTTGCTTTGGGCAGTGTGCTGGGGCATCAAAGCTCACAGCAACCTCAAACTCCTGGGCTCAAGCGATTCTCTTGTCTCAGCCTCCCAAGTAGCTGGGACTATAGGTGACCACCACAGTGCTCAACTATTTTTAGAGATGAGGTCTCACTCTTGCTCAGGCTGGTCTCAGACTCGTGAACTCAAGCAATTCACTGGCCTCCCAGAGTGAAAATTTCCCTTTTTTAGTATATAGTTCTTTGAGTTGACAAATACATACTGTACGGTCATGTTTTTACTGCCAAAATCAAGATAAAGTTTCATCTCCCTAAATGTTTCCTTGTGCTACTTTGTAGTCAAACCTTTTAACTACAAAACCCTCTTCTGTCTTACCATTTTCCCTTTTCCAGATTGTCATAAACAAAATCATATGTGATGCAGTTTTTGAGTCTGGAGATTTATCCATGTTCTCGTGTGTATCATTTCCTTTTATTACCGAGCAGTATCCCATGGATACCGCAGTTTATTCATTTACCAATTGAGGAGCACTTGGGTTGTTTTCATTTGGGGGTATTTATGTATGAAGCTGCCGTAAATATTTGTATAAAGGATTTTGTGGAACTTCAGTTTTCATGTCTCTTGGGTAAATACCTAGGAGTAGTATTTCTTGGTCATATGGTAGGTACATGTTTAACTTTATGAGAAACTGCCAAACTCTTTTCCAAAGTGGCTGTACCAATTTGCATTCCTGCCAGTAATTTATGAGGGTTCCAGTTACTCCACATGCCCACCAGCAGGTAGTGTTGTCTTTCTGTAAAAGCTATTTTTAATAGTTACATAGTGCTATCTCAAGGTTTTAATTTGCATTTCCCTAATGACTAATAATGTCAGACATCTTTTCATGTTCTTTTCCCATTCATACATCTTCTTTGGTAAAATGCTTGTTTGTATCTGTTGTCTTTTTTTGTATTGAGTTTTTTATATTGGGGTTTTGAATGTTCCTTTTATATTTTGGATATGAGAACTTTACAAGTATGGGTTTTGCAAATGTATTTATTCCTACCAGTCTATGGCTTGTCTTGTAACAGTGTATTTCAAACATTTCAACTCATAATACTCTCATAATATTTTTCTCCCAATACTTAATTCTTTATAGTTCATAGTGCTCTCTTCTCCTCCTCTTCTTATAGCTCTTATTGTCATAAAATTATTATTTTGCCAAATAGTAAATGTATGGAATTGTTTTATGTTGTTTTCTTGTCATTTATTTTTATTAATACATTTATATTTTGAATCTTTAAGTAGATTATAAACTGCTGGATGAGTAACTATTAACTAATTTTCTTGTGGAGTACATATAGAGATGAAAAGGAAGAATAAAAGACTTATAACTATTTATTCCGATGTGAGATAACCAAGGACCTATGTCCCTTCCATCATAGTACAGGTCTTCCTTGTATTCAATTATCTCCTATGAATGGTCACCAAAAAAGCACTTCAGCATATCTTCCTAGCCCTCATGATCCCTTTCATCCCATCTTGTCCATGTTCTATATCCAATAGTTACAACTATTGTTGTAGCTTTAGAAAGGGTATGTAGCCTTTCTTAAGGGACTCTAGTTCTTTTTTTTTTTTTTCAGTTTTGGCCGGGGCCAGGCTTGAACCCGCCACCCCTGGTATATGAGGTGGGCGCCCTACTCCTTGAGCCCTAGGCGCCGCCCTTAAGGGACTCTAGTTCTAAAAATTGGTTGATTGTTGCTGATTTTGATCCAAAATAAATCCAAAATAATTCATGGAATTAATAAAAGAATGATTGTAAGGTCTTAGAATTATTTCAGGCTGGTTAACTGTGAGATTACTTACATCATTCTAGTTTTCTATTTACTGGAAGAAAATAGAAATTTTTTTTTTTTAGTTGGACTCTAGGGGGCAATTAGAACAATTAAGTCTTTTGCACTTTTGCAGTGTGGACAAATCACTGGATTTTTTAAAAAGATTTAAAATAATTACAGTTAAGACTATAGAGAGAAAATGTTGTGTAAGTTTTCCTGTTGCCAATGATTTATAGGCCTTTACTCACTGTTAAGGAAGGAAGAAAGTTTATGTTTACGGTTATGACTCTGAATCTTAGCCCAGCCTAAACTATGACTGTGTCAGTATCATACAAAGGTAGTTTTGATGAATAGAAACTCCTATAAACAGAACAACTTGGGGATCATTGAATATGGAGCATTAATTTTTGTTATTTTTCTCCATTTATCAATATTTTCCTTTTTATGCTAAGCACTCTGATAGGTACTAGGGAAACAAAAACAAAAATTCAGCATCTTCCCTCAGAGAGCTTATGATTGTGAGGGAGATAGACAATAAAGACAAGTATGCATTCTGTGAAGTTCTATATTGGTAGTAAGCATGAGGCGCATAGGAACCCAAAAAGGAAAGCACCAAAATGTGCCTGTACCAATTGGGAGGTGTCGGGGGCGGGGCTCATAGAAGAATCACACTTAAAGAATGGAGGTGTAGGACTGTACCAGAAAGACAAGGAGATTGAAGAACATCTCCAGATAGTTGGCAGCAGGTGTAAGACCCAGAGGCAAGGGAATATAGAGCCTTTCTGCCTCAGGAAAAGGTGCCCAGCTATGACCCTCAGTGACTGTGGCAGTCAGGCTCCTACTCAGTTAGGCTGGATAAGCATTGAGCTGGTGAGACCGAGGTCAGGGAAGATCACGTAGATCAGGCTTTGCATCTCCACCCACCCACGCCGTGAGCTTCAGTTTCTGATGACCACATTCCCATAACAGATGCCTGGTAATCCTTGCCTGCCAGCTCACAGACGTGGGTTTAGTGTGGGTCATTACTACATGTGTGTAGGTAAAAGGGTGAGGGAGCGTGGATGTTTTAGTGTATATCTGTGAACACAACTGAAAAATAACTCTGAGATGGTCTACTCATGCTGACTTATTACCATAATTTCTGTATACGTATATGTATGTACACACTTAAACATAAATATTTCTTGATATTTTAATGACCCCCAAATAGATTGATTCTTAACTCTTATGATTATATATCATTTTGCATGTATTTTTTCAACTCTGGTATGGAAGAGATGTGACATAAGTAGTTAATCAGTCTCAGCAGCATTGGCTTTCTTTTATGGCTCCAAATTACCTAACTTCACTTAGCTAATAATATTTGTGGCATGGAGGTTGAAGAATGAAAACTTAGAACTCAGGTGTTTTAGAATTTTACAATGGTTATAAATCATTTTGTCAAGAAGGAGTTTATAAAATATAACAACTTTAAAACTGAGCAAGCAAGCTTTTTGACAATTGCAAAATGTGCCGAATGTGTTTATTTGGGAACTCAGTCTTTCCATTACATTCTTATTACCATTTTTACCTCAGTTATTCAGGTGTGTGTGGATGAAGAACGCTTTGGAAGCTAGTATGTAGTCGTCATTATTGTCACCCAAAGACTCGATTTTTACTAACAGGTATCTTAATTTATCTAGATCATGTGAAAAGGTAAATTTTAAAATTTCATGCTGAATTGTATATGTCTCTGATAGATATTCCTATAGTGAGCATGTACTTTGTGTCTTTTTTTCCTTCAGCTTCACTCCCACTGGAACCAATTTGGTGTCTGTGGGAGTGATCATTTTAATGTGTGCTCTGTCAATCCACCACTTCCCCTGGTACAAGGAGGATCGTAATGACATTGAAATGCTGCTTTTAAAATATATGCTGCAAACAAATCTAATCAAGAAATTATTTTCAAGTATTTTCTTTCCTTGTGAAATTTCCATTAGTGCTTTCTTCATCTTAACTCTATGTTCATTAAAAAATAAAGCACTAGAAGAGAATTTGGAATGAATGTCTGCATTTAAGACCTTGCTTATTAGGCCACATAATGGAGTAGACAGCAACATGCTATTAACACATTGAAATACAAGCCGTATAGCAAACTGTGCATTGCTGGGAACCAAGCCAGCTTCACACTGCTGCATGGCCATATCGGGCATTTGCAGAGCAAATGTCTATAATGGAGAGCCATGACAACATTCTTTTTAAATAGTTGCTTTGTCCAAAGTCAAAAGACATTTTTTATATACATGCAGTATAGAAAAGAATGTTGGTAATAAATCGATCTGTTTATCCACACCTGTAAATATAGATTGTTACATCTGTAAAACAAGAGACAGTGGTGTACTTAATGAATACCATGTAAGTTTCCATCTGTTTAGTCTAACTTTTTTAGATACCTGACACATAGACCCTTACTGTTTACAAAACCTAAAAAAATTTATTCAGATGCCTGGACTCCTTTACTTTGGTAGTATATGAAAATCAATGCCTTTAACTACTTTGTTTTCTGTGAAGAAGAGAATGTGATTCTATAAACTGTGATCACGTCTTCAAAGACAAGTCAAAGTTCTCAAGAATATTTTGGAAGTAAAGTTTGTCCCTTAGAGATAATATGATTATTCCTATAGTTACTACCAAATTTATATCTGAATCTAACAAATACTTGAAAATCAGGAAGCAAGTAATTTGACAAAGACATTATGAGATTACTGTCTAAAATTCTTGGCTATTAAGTTTCTAAAACTGTTTAAGTTTTAGATAAATTGATATATTTATATCAGAACATTTTTAAATCAGCAGAGGTGATTAAATTTCATGTATCATGTCAGTATAAATTTTAAGTGATTAAAAATTTTATTATGCTACAAATTTAGGGATTTCTTATTCTGAATTTTGTTAGCAACCAAGATAATAAAAGAACTTACAGAAAAGATATTTTTATGTTATTGTTACGTTGTTAAAAGAGGTCCTTTATTATTTTTATTTCTATTGCTTTCTAGATCTGGCATTGAGATATTAGGTTATTTCTTCCCTTTTGAGCTAGTACTGGATTGTTCCTTTCGATGTATTTTCCAGTGCTTTAGCCAGTCTTTTAATCCTTCAGACTAGAGATTCCCAGGATGTTCACTGCTGGCAGTAGATTCAGCTCCAGGAAAAATGGCTTCTGCTGCCAGGAGTTAAATGATTCAAGGGTTGTGCTTCCACCACTGTTGTATAGTTTCCTAACATTCTTCCCAGATTTTCCTGTGCTTATTTTCTTGGATATGTAAGTTTTATACTGTGTAAAATTGTGTGTGTGCACGCATATGCTGTTTCATAAATTTTTTCGCCTGCAAAAATCTCCCTTGGAAACTCAATGCATATTTCATGTATGCAAATAAACTAATCAGTGGCATTAAAGGTATCTCAGAAGGCTTACATTCAGGTGGTGTTTTAATGAATGGCATTTTTAACAGTACAAGAAGGGCTGTTGGTCACTGACGACGTCCATGTAGCCAGATCCAGTGGACATTGCTCCTCTTGGTTCTCTTTGACACTGTTAACCACTCTTTCCTCAAAACAATTTCTTCTTGGTTTCCTTATTTTCCTTATGGGTTTTTGCTTTGTTTTGATTTTGATTTTGATTTTTTTTTGCCTCCTCTTTAAAATTGTATAAAAGTTTATCTTCCTCTACTTATATTTAAAGTGATCCTATGGTACTATTAAATGTTGGCATTTCTCAGGGTCACGATGTGTCTTAGTTCGGGCTGCTGTAACAAAATACTGTCAACTGGGCAGCTTATAAACAAAACACGTTTATTTCCCACAGTTTTGAGGTCTGGGAAGTTTAAAATTAAGGCGTCAGCAGATTCGGTGTCTAGTGAGGACCTGCTTCCTGATTCACAGATGACAGTTCTTTTCCTCCATGTCCTCATGGTAGAGGGAGGAATCAAGCTTTCTCAGAACTGTCCCAAAGACACTATTGCATACTCAAGGTTTCTACTCTCATGACCTCATCTAATCCTAATCACCTCCCCAGAAGCCCACCTCCTGAGGCCATCACTTTGGGGGTCAGGATTTCAACACATGAATTTTGGGAGATACAAACATCCACACCAGAGCAGCCTTCTTCTCCTCTTCCTCTCCTCTTTTTCTACGTGGTCTCCACCACCCCTACCAATATACTGACCCTCAAACATGTATCTGTCCCTGTCTTCTGGCCTCAAATCTGCAGGTCCAATCAGATCCTTAATGTCATCTTCTGAAGTTTTCAGTTGACTGCAGTTCAGCATGTTCAAAGTAGCTTGCTTTTTCCCAGCCAGCCTTGATCCTCCTTCTCTGTTCCTACCTCAGTGAATGACACCACCTTTTATGCAAGCCAGAAACCTGGGAGTCATTTTTGACACTCCCCTTGTCTCACCTGCCATACCCAGTTCTTCACAAAGTCTCGTCAATAACTACCTCTTTTTTTTTTTTTTTTTTTCCAGTTTTTGGCCTACGCCGGGTTTGAACCCACCACCTCCACTATATGGTGTCAGCGCCCTATTCCTTTGAGACACAGGCCCCTCCAATAACTACCTCTTAATTCCATCCTTTCTCCTTTACCATCGCCTTAGTCCCTCTTGTCCTGCATTAGCTTTCTAACATGTCAGATAGCAGCTCCTGCTTCATGGATCTGCAGCCAGGCTGACTGTTTCAAAATGCTGATCTCATTCTGTAACTCCTCTGTGCAATATACTCCAGATGCTTCCATTGTTCCTAGGATAAAGACAACATTTCTCAGCAATTCCACCTTCTTCTCTTCTCCCCGAAGGTCAGCTCCTCTGACACACCGTCCTTTACTTCTGCATAGAAGACAGGTTTCCTTTCAGCCTGGACCTTTTGTCTGTGCTATTCCTTCTTCTTGTAATTTTCTTACTTTTCTTTAGTCGTCCTTTAAATCTTGGCCAAGTCATTACTTTTGTAAGGAAACCTTCTCTTACCTATCTGATCAGGTCATGTCTCCCTTACTGTTTCACTTGTAGCCCTGTGTCACCTGTTTCCATCAGTTTGACTATTTAAGTAGTTTTATCTATTCAAGAATATTAACAATGGTTCCATAATATCCTCTGATACCAAGCCCAGATGCATATCCTTTTAAAAAATCTGTTTATTTGGGGTAGTTCAAATCAGGATCCATACTTGATCCTCACACTACATTGGACTTATCATATGTCTTAGTTGTTTTGTTTTTTTTTTTCAATCTAACAGGGTTGGGTTTTTAAAAAGAAAGATTTGTTAGAACACAGCCGAGGCTGTTCATTCTGGGTATTCTTTTTCTCTCACAGCAGTTGCAGAATTAAGTGATTGTAAGTGAGAGAGTATGAACTATAAATATTTACTAACTGTCTCAGAAAAAAGTTGCTTATCTGTAATCTAGAGAAGTGCCCTTTGCGTTACTTTTTTTTTTTTAAACTCTTTAACTCACATATTTGTTTTTTTTTTTTTTTTTTCCCATACAATCGGAGATATTTTTATCCACCTGATTAATGTAACATTCATGATATTTTCTCATTTACTATGTAACTCACATATTTGACTAGTCAATCAAGAGGTCAGTTGTCTTAAAGAATATCCCACATTCTGGATTTATTGATTGCGTCTTCTCATGTCCTTTAATTTGTACTCTTATCATTGATTTCCCTTGTAATCTGAAAATTAACTTTAGAGGATAGATCATTTGGATTTGGATTTTTTTGTTGTTTTTTTTGGGAAAAATACTTAGTGTTCCAGTGTAATATATTTCCTGTTACATCATGTTAAGAGATACCTAGTCATCCTGGAGATGCCCTCTAAGATTGATCAGTGAGTTCAGATGGTGTAGCCTAATTCATTCATTACAGATTTTACCATTGTCCTTTTATGCAGTGATATCCTTTGTTAATGATCTTTGAATTAGTTATAACAGGCTACTAAATAACAATTTGCTAATTCCAATATTAAGTGAATATTTGTCAATACAGTTATTAAGTTAAAAAAAAGAATGTTCCCTGATCAACTATGCTTAGTTGGAAAGACAGAAGTAATGCTTAATTTTTTCGTTTTAATATTTAATTTTCAGATGTAGAGATTGCTGCCTCTGTTATATATATCAGGGACCAATTTATTTTTGGTTGGGTTTTGTTTTTTTAATTTTATTATGAATGTCTGGATTTATATATATTGTGTTTCAATCACAGAGTGGTTATTCTTTTTGACTTTTGATTGTTTCCTCTTTGGCCATTGGGAGGCCCTTATGTTGTCTCTTAAATCCTTTTGACAAGACCCTGTTCATCTTGATAGTCTCCTTGCTTCCTTGCTTTTGGCCCAACAGAATATTTTGGGCTCATTTGTATATTTCCTATCTCAGACCTAGAAACACCTATTCTTCCAAGAAGCTCTGTTTTCTTTTAGTGGACGTGATATTTAGAAACTACAGTTTGGTTGGTAGGTGATGGGGTAGGTGTTCAGTGTTAAGAAGTTTGTAATTTCTTTTAGGTCTCCTCAATTTACAAAGCTTAGGAAAATATAAATTCTGGAAAAAGAAAAAGATCATTAATACTTTTAGTTCTGATTCAAATTTAAGATTATTTAATACAAATTTTGATTTTATTCCTTGAATAACATTAGTATAAGGTTCTTCTTTTTTCTACAGTGTGTGTATGTGAAAATATTTTTTCACAATGTTTTTACTAAGTCAAAAAGTGAAGTTTAGGATTTTTTTTTGTGTGTTTCTATCTTTAGACTATATCCCACTGAGTATGGGTGGTCAATTTTACATTTTCAAGTTATTTAAAATAATTCTTTGTGTAGTATATGACCACCTGATATACAGTTAAATTCTTTTGTTTTAATTTTCAGTTTGAGGGAAATTTTTCTTTAGGGTTTAACTTTAGTTTTTGAATATGTATAATGTTAAGTTACATTAATAGAGTATAGTCTTGTCTGCAGCACCCCACAATGGCACATCGAGAATGATGTATTTAGTTGTTTTTGCCATATTTTAAGAATGTGCAGTGTTGTACCAAGGGTAGAATGATGTGAGTGGTTTACTGTGGATCTGGACAGGCAATGGGGTATGTATTGTCCATGTCTGTAAAGAATTTCACAGCTTACAATGAAACTGGTTAAAAGTTCATCTGTTTGTTTTTTTTTAATCATCACCATGCACCAGCAATTATAAATACTATAAGTGAAAAAATTACTCTTTCCTGCACTTGATATGTGCTGAGAAATTTATGAATCAATGTGAGTATCCAAAGGCACGTAACAAGATTGATGAAGAATCTAGAAACCACAGGCCAAGAGAGATGAAAGAACAGATATTTAATGTCAGAGAAGAAAATATGAAAAGATTCACACTTTCGTCATATATTTAAAGTCTGTCATGTAGACACTGATAATTTAGACATTTTGTATCTAATTCTAGGTTTCATTATTGGGTAGAAGCTAGGACAACAGGATTGAGATTTTTGTTGTATTTACTTATCTGTGGAATGGGCTATTTGTCAAGTTAGAGAGTTCCTTTTTGCTTAAATATTTATAGTAAGAGCAGTGGGAATATCTCACAGGGGTAGTTAGAAAGACACTCTTGTGTGGGTGGGTGATGGGATGAAGTGACCTCCTGTGCCCTCGCAGTCCTGTGGTGCTGATATCACAGTGCCCACTTTCAGGAATCCTCATTATCTAGTTCCATCCACACAAATAAATCATCATCTTTGTTTACATCTAAGCCCCTTTACAAGTTTCAGTGGGTGTGTGAAATGTTTTTATTTTTTAAGCAGTAAGGAATATAAATTAGTTCATAATGTTAGTAAATACTTGAAAAGTTGAGATTGTAGTTTTGGGCATTCATTTCTTAGGTCAAATGTCACACTACTGGTAAAGCCTTTCCTAGCACCCAAATTAAACACCCCTTCGGCCCCTCTCCTACTATCTTTTATCATATTTTCTTTATTTCGTTAAAATTATCTTGTTTGGGTTTTTTTACTCATTTGTTCTTAATCTTCCTCTATTTAAATATATATTCCATAAGATCAGAACCCATGTCTATCTTTTTTTGTACCATTGAATCCCAAGTGTTTAAAATGATTACCAGTCTTTGGATATATACTTAGAAAACTTATGCAGAATGAGTGAGGAAAAGAATACTAGTTGAATTCCTATGTGCATATTGCCAAAATCATTCCTAGAATCTACTTGTGTTTTTTATCTCTTTGTCTTTACTCCATATTTCACTTTTGTGTCTGGACTGAAAGTAATTTGATACTTTAGGAAAACTAAATAAAATATATACAGACTCAAATCTTAACTCTAGATTATGGGAGGTTAGTTTTTATTGTTGTTTTGCCTTTTTGAAAAAAGTAAAGATGATGAGGCTACTAGAATATACTAATTTCATAGTTCACATTTTGATGGTTTATTGGTTACTATATTGCTGTCCCAAAACACTGAACAATTTGCATTCAATAAAACATACTCAGTAATGTCCATATTCCTGTGTTCTAACCATCTCTGTTGTCTTTAAAGAAATAACCTTTTGATGTGATAGCCAAAAATCAGTATTTCATTCTTTTTTCTTTTCCTTTTATTTTATTTTATTTTATTTTATTTATTTATTTATTTATTTATTTATTTATTTATTTATTTATTTATTTTTGTGGTTTTTGGCCCGGGGCTGGGT
The DNA here is from genome assembly GCA_963574655.1 of Perodicticus potto. NCBI lineage: Eukaryota > Metazoa > Chordata > Mammalia > Primates > Lorisidae > Perodicticus > Perodicticus potto. The sequence continues at coordinate 24,886 of CAUYRH010058992.1, forward strand.
TTGAACCTACCACCTCTGGCATATGGGGCCGGTGCCCTACTCCTTTGAGCCACAGGTGCCGCCCAGATCCTTTTTTTTTTTTAATTTTTAATTCTTAATTTTTTCTTATTGTTGGGGATTCATTGAGGGTACAAGAAACCAGGTTACACTGATTGCATTTTTTAGGTAAAGTCCCTCTTACAATCATGTTTTGCCCCCAAAAGATGTCGCATACACCAAGACTTCACCCCCCCCACTCTTTCCCTCTCGTTGCTGTTCCTTACCCCACCCCTCCCTCATTCTTTCTCTCTCTGCTCTCGCCTTCCCCCACCCCCACCATATCCTTAATTGTCATTAATTGTCCTCATATCAAACTTGAGTACATGGGGTTCATGCTTCTCTATTCTTGGGATGCTGTACTAAGAATAATGTGTTCCACTTCCATCCAGGTTAATACGAAGGCTGTAAAGTCTCCATTTTTTTTTAATGGCTGAATAGTATTCCATAGTGTACATGTACCACAGCTTGTTAATCCATTCCTGGGTTGGTGGGCATAATTTAGGCTTTCTACATTTTGGCAATTGTACATTGAGCTGCAGTAACCAGTCTAGTGCAAGTGTCCTTATGATAAAAGGATTTTTTTCCTTCTGGGTAGATGCCCAGTAATGGGATTGCAGGATCAAATGGGAGGTCTAGCTTGAGTTCTTTGAGAGTTCT
>CAUYRH010058995.1:0-52216 GCA_963574655.1 Perodicticus potto
TCTTTAAAGTATGTCTCTTAGAGATAGCATAAAGTTTGGTCTTGCTTTTTTAAATTCAACCTCATAATCCTTTTTAATTGAAGCATTTACTCCATCTAAATTTAATGTAATCATTGAGATATTTGTGTTTAAGTATAATATATTATTTTTTCTATTAATCTTATATGATACCACTTTAAATTTTTTTGCCCTTCTTGACTTTTTAAAACTTAACCTATTTCTTAATGTTCAATTTTGTTCTTTTATTACAGTGGTTCTCAACATGTGGGTCTCAACACCTTTGTAACAATGAAAATACATCACGGCACTAGGAAGGTTGAGAACCACTGTTTTATTGTCTTTTTAGCCGTACTTCTTTGTTTCATTTTATTCATTTCTTTCTAATGTATTAATTAAATATTTTATATCTTCATTGGAAATTAGTTCCTCAAACCTCACACTTACCGTGAGATTCCCTGAGGAGGTGGCTTGTCCAAGATTAGCACTGGGAGAACTGAGGACCTAATTCTAGGGAAGTCCACCACAAGGGTGGGAAACTTAGGGAATTTAGTGAAAGAGTTGAGAAGCCATGGCTAGGAGAATAGAGGGAGGGAAAAAAGGAAAATGGTGTTGGAAGCAAAGACAGACAAGAGATTCAAGAACGAGGCGATGATCAAGAGTTGACTTGAATAGACATTTCTCCAAGACGATACACACATGACCAATAAGCACATGAAAAGATCTTCAACGTAACTAATCACGAGGGAAGTGTAAATAAAAACTACAATGAATGACCACTTTATTCTAAAATGGATAGCCATTATTAAAATAGAAAAAAAACGTTTTGGCAGGGATGTGGAGAAATCAGACCCTTGTGTGTTATTGATGAGAATGTAAAATGGTGCAACTACTGTGATAAATAGTATGGTAGTTCCTCAGAAACAAACAAAAAATATCCAATATTGTATTATATCCAAGTTATAATACATTTATTTTGGAATTGTAGTATTCGAAGTTACTTTTTTCCACATACTTTTCTGAATGTTTCAGTATTTATTTAATCACATAACAAATTACTCCTACATTTAATAACTCACATAAATAATACACTTTTTTTTTCCCCTGTCACTATTTCTGCGTCAGGACTTTGGGAGTAGATGGACTGGATAGTTCTGGCCTGAGATTTCTCAGTAAGATCAGTTCATTGTCAGCTGGGGTTGCAGTTATTTGAAGGCTCAACTGAGTGAGAGGATCTGCTTCCAATACGTCTGTCTCATTACATGGCTAGTAAGTTGGAGCCTTTCCACAATTATCCTTGGGTGTCTTCTCAAAATGCCAGCTAACTTCCCCCAGAGCAAGTACTACTTATGAGAACAAAGGGGAAGCTACAAGTCTTCTATGACCTGGCCTAAATGTCACTTCTAGGGTATTCCATCGGACATACAGACTAATCCTGTTTCATTAGGGGAGAATGCACAAGGGAATGAATTACAGGAAGTAATCATCATCTTAGAGGCTGGCCACCAAAGTTTCAAACTTTGTAAGTGAACCAGAATGGAACAGTGCAGTGTTGGGATCTGAAGTGTTAATTCTGGAGCAAGACTGCTTAGTTCACTTACTAGGGTTTTACCAAATATTAAGATTTATAGTCGCTTGGTCTATAACCAATATGTCTCATTCTCTTCATCTGTACAACATAGGTGAAAATAGTACCACCTCACAGGACTGGTGTGGGGATTCAATGAGTTAATATATATAAAACCTTAGAATGCCTCCTGGTCTATAACCAGTGCTACATAAGTATTAGGTATTACTATTTATTACTTCTAAAATCAGAGCATCTATTAATGGAACGATCATTTAAAAGTTGGTTATATAGTTTGAGTCCAGTTATATAAAAAAAATCTATATATGCATACTAATGAAGTTTACCCTTATATTAATGTTATTTGTCTCTAGGTTACAGGATTAGGAGGTGTGATTTTTATTTTCTTTCTACTTTTACGGTATTGATATTTTCTATAGAGAGCATTATAATCAGAAAAATAATTTGTAAATGCTTGTGTAATATTTACTACTCATTCAATTGTTTCACTGTTTATGTCAACAAATATGAGGACTAGCTACCTTGGAAATGATCTAGTTAATAAATAAATACTTTCATCTCAGTCCTTTCATCTCACACTTAAACTAAAGAATCGAAAATTAACATTAGCAAAGAGAACGGAGCTTCACACCTACTTTGGTTGTACTTCTTCCCCATCAAGGCAATGGTGGGGGACCCTGTACTGAAAAGGGTAGTTCATCAAATATTTATAGTACTCCAGTAGTGTGCCAGGTAATGTGGGAGGCACTTGAAAGAAATACTTCTTGTTTATGTTAATGTTTATTAGAGGAAAAGGTCTGATACTGTGATGTCTGTGATTCTGTATGCCTTTAGCTTTGCAGACTCAACCATGAAGAGTCCTCTTCCCCTAAAGCTGATTTTATACTATAGCAAGCCATCCATCAGCAAAGCCACATAGGATAGGAAGTAACTAGGTTTACACAACCCCTTAGCTGTAAACCTAGTAGGAAACAAGTGGTCCAACTGGCTGGTGTCAAGTCCAGCCTGTGAGCTTCCAAATGGAAGTGGTTCAAGTGGTTCTGCTTAGGACACAGTGGCTCACCTTTCAAATTCTTTTCTTATGAAGAGCAAGACTCCTCACTTCTAAAATAAATCTAGGCAAAGATTTACCTTTATTTTAAAATACACAAGAGCTGTCCATGAAGTATCCAGCCATGTAGGTCTCCATTTTTCACAGTGCATGGCTGGATACTTTCCAAACAACCCTCATATTTATTTTAAGTAAGATTTTAAAATTTTGGAATAATTTTAGTTTTACAGAAAAGTTGTAAATATAGTGCATGGAGTTTCCATGTACCTCCCAGGCAGTTTCCACTAATGTTAACATTCTTCATTATCATGGTAGCTTTGTCAAAACTAAGAATTAACATTGGTACAGTACCATCAAACTCCAGGCATTACTGATATTTCACCAGTTTTTCCACTAATGTCCTTTTCCTGGGATTTTATCCAAAACAACACATTACATTTAATGGTCAACACCTCCTTAGTCTCCTCCAATCTTTTTTTTTTTGAGACAGAGTTTTGTTTTGTTGCCCTCGGTAGAGTGCCGTGGCATTACAGCTCACGGCAATCTCAAACTCTTGGGCTTAAGCGATTCTCTTGTCTTAGCATCCCAAGTAGCTGGGAATACAGGTGTCCACCACAACCGCAATGTTGCAGTTGTCATTGTTGTTTACCTGGCCCGGGCCAGGTTCAAACCCACCAGCCTCGGTGTATTGGGCTGGCGCCGTAACCACTGTGCTAAAGGCGCTGAGCAGTCTCCTCCAATCTTCTGGGTCTTTCTTTCCTTGCTGATCACAACCTTGACAGTTTTGGTGAGTGTCGGCTGAGGATTTTGCAGAATCTCTCTCAATTTGGATTTGCTAGATGTTTTCTCATGATTATACTAGGAATATGGGTTTCAAGGATGAATACTCAGTGGTATACATGAGAGGAATTTTTTTTTGGTACAGGATTCCTCAATGTCTTTAATGCTCATGTGATGATATGCATTATGAATACTCAAGAGGAAAAGCTATTTTTTAAAAGAAAAATTCTCAGGAAAAGACATCAAAGGAAATTTCTCTCATGGGTCCTTTTTTTCCTTACATGTTTTTAGCCTGATCATATTTTCTAATCAGATCTCTGAGTTCACTCTCAATGTTTTAAATCTGGGTTGGCAGGAAAGTCTTTGGTCTTTCTCTCAAGATCTCACTGTTCTTTCAGAAGCACTTATGAGCCCCTCAGTGTGAGGGGCTGGAGCCACCCGGATGATTAATCCAGTTCCCTACTTGCCATCTCGCCTGTAGTTGGAGAGAACAAACATTGAAAGAAACAACAAAAATTGAAAGAAATCAATTGGTTTCATGATCATTAGGTCCTTTTTGGTGGATCATGGTGGCTTCCTATGATTGAGGGTACCCCACAGCTACCTCCTGCCCAAAAACCTTCCCACCAGGTAGTGCTTCAAAATAAGTCTAAGTCCTAGGCCACATTCTGCAACATGAACCAACCTTTATCAGCAAGTGGGTAAAAAATGACTCGCTCCACCTGTTTGGTAATTTTGGTGAAGTCTCCGCTCTCAGTTCTTTCAGGTCCTCCCACAAACACCCTGCAGGATAGTTCCACTAGAGGCAAATTCAACTGTATCCTGACAATAGACCAACTACCTCAAATCGGATGGCAGAAGCCTCCAGTGAGTGAAAGACGCAGGGCTGAGTGGAGTTTAGATCTTGGATGCTTTCTAGTCTTTCTTTCACTGTCAATGAAAGAGCAGAGGCGCTGCATAAGTCTTTCTAACCCAACGTCTTGAACTTTACTCATTCAATAAGTGAAAACTTACTTCCCACATTCCTTATTCAAAGAGCAAGTCCCCTGGTGCAGATTTAGATAAGAATATTTGAAGTTGCTGCAGTGTCCTTTGGACTGAGGACCCCTAGGTTCTATGCTGGGGCTTTCTAGTTGTTTACTAACCACCCTTGATGTGTGGGTTCCTGATCAAGATACTTCAAACACTAACAAAAAGCTCCAGGTTGTGGATGCTAATTAATTCACACACACACACACACACACACACACACACATTGTACTATAGGAGAAAACATAACCCCCAAATTGACATCATTATAGTAGAACCTCTGTAATTTGAGCACCCAAGGGGCTGTAACAAACTGATCAACATATGGAGGCAGTCAACATAAAGAACCAGACCTACTTGTACTGAGATGTGCACGTGGTGTGTGTCCAGTCTATGAAATTTAGATCAACTTAAGGAAGCGGTCAATGTAGGGAAGTCCTACTATACGCTATAGTGAAAGAAGCAGATATCTGTAGAAAGCTGTCTGAGAACCCAAATGTGAGCCGGATAAGGAACTGGGTGAAGCTCCCAGTGGTGGCATTAGGGAAAATTCTGGAGAAGGAAATCTGAAGTAGATCTCCAAAGGATGAACAGATATTCATCTGGAGCCAAGAAGAGAAAGGGATTCCGGACTCAGGAGCCACCAAGAAAAGGCTGAGGGCAGGAGAGAGCTGGTTATGCACATGGCTGGGATCTGAGAGGAGGGGTAAGGGGTAGAGATTGGAGAGGGGAGGGGGTAGTCTCAAAGACCACCCAGAGGATTGTGTGGAAAGTTGACTTTATCCTGTGGGTAACAGCCATGAGAAGATTTTACTTTTATTTTGTTTTGTTTTATTATTTTATTTATTTATTTGAGACAGAGTCTCACTATGTCGCCCTCTGTAGAGTCCTATGGTGTCACAGCTCACAGCAACCTCAAACTCTTGGGCTTAAGTGATCGTCTTGCCTCAGCCTCCCAAGTAGCTGGGACTACAGGTGCCTGCCACAATGCCTGGCTATTTTTTTGTTGCAGTTGTCATTGTTGTTTTAGCAGGCCCAGGCCAGGCTCGAACCTGCCAGTTTCCGTGTGTGTGTGGCCAGCACCCTACCCACTGAGCTACAGGTGCCGAGCCTATTACTTTTTTATTTCAGATTTATATGAGGGTACAAATGATTAGGTTAGATTATTTGCACTTCTTAACTAAAGTTCAAGTTGAATGTGAGCCCTTTACCCAGAGGGTGTGCTGTATACTCTTACATTGTGCACCTTAGGTGAGAAGATTCTAAAGTATGGTCAGATTGACGTTTTCCAACATTGTCTCTGGCAGCCATGCGGAGAGAAGGAGGCAGAAGAAATTGGAGTCAGGGTGACCAGAGAACTCACTGTAATGATTGTGGCAAGAGATACAGACCTCCACAGTTAGACAGTGGTATAATAAAGGGCGGCGCCTGTGCCTCAAAGGAATAGGGCACCGGCCCCATATACGGGTGGTAGTGGGTTTGAACCTGGCCCTGGCCAAAAACTGCAAAAAAAAAAAAAAAAAAAAAAAGTGGTATAATAAAGGAAGCTTCTTGGGCATTTCCTCTGCACCTATTAGATTGTTTTGTCCTCACAACCTCACAGGCAGGCACCATTATTATCTCTATTTTAGACATGAAGAATGAAATCTAGATACAGTTGTCACATAAAATACAGACGCCCAATTATATTTGCACTCCAGGTAAACAAGGACTACTTTTTCTGCATATATGTTCCATGTAATATTTTATTTGTCAAGTCTGTCACCTCAAGACTCAGAAAGGTAAAGTAAGTTGCCCAAGATGTCATAGCTACCAAGCAATAGAACCAGAATTGGACCCAGGTGAGCAGGTGGGAGCCCGTGCTTGGCTCCACCCCTGCCTGGGCTTTTGACCTTTCTTCTGGCAGAGCTAGAGGGCTCTCAGCCAACTGGGAAGGCTCCCTGGAGGCAGATCCCTGGCCAGGCCATTAGAGTTCGCCTTTGGGCGGCTTCATTTACTCTTTCAATCTGCCTACTTTCAGAGAGCCCTTGATCTGCAAGCCTCTGAAAGCCTCTTACAGCAAAATCCTGCCCTGTGACTAAGCAACTAAATCCCCAAGGGCCCTGAAGATTTCTCCACCCTAGGGTTTAGAACACTTTTAAGACTTTCCAGTTACCCCGCTCCAAGTAAGCACTGCAATTGCAAACTTACTCAGACATGATCTGCAGAAAATATTCTTTTATTGCTCTATCTGCCTGTTCCTACTGGCCTGGGATATAAAATAGAATTTAAACCAAATGATTTTCAGAGATTTAATAAGGTTTCACCTGAGGTACAAAACACAATTGCACTGTCAACCTTGGGATGTTTCAAAAGTTCGGCCAGGTTCTGGCCATACCGTGAGACTCAGGGCAGGGTTGCTGCCCGATAGAGGTTACTGCCCCTTAAGAGTTTCATGACACATGGACTTTGGAACCATCTTGGCAAGGTACACACACATATCCATGCTCATTTAAGTGATGCTTCCTGTTGCACTGAGTTTATACACGAACATGAAATAGTTTTTCATTTATTAGGTCCGGTGACATCTTCCTATAAAGTTTTACAACTTTCTATGTAAATCTCTTAGACATCTTTAGATTTTTTTTCCCTTAGGAACTTTGTATTTTCCACTGCTATTGTAAATGATTTCTTTTAAATCACACTTTCTAGTTTTATTTTGTTTCTCAGATGATTTGTGGCTTCAGAACAAGTACACTTATCAATACAGATTGATCATTATACTTAGGAATTTGGGTATATCATCACCAGCTCTCATTGCTGACCTGCCTGCCCAGCATTGACAATGCACATGACCAGTCTTACACAACTCATCTGCTTGCCTGTGCTTTTTACACATCACCCATCTCCTGGTTTCACTGTGTGGCTAACTACCCCTTCTAAACTGGAGCAGTTTCTTCTTTCACTTCTAGAAAAATCATATTGTTTGCTTTGCTTTGTGGGTTCTGGATACAACCAAGAGCCATCTGCGAGAGCTGTGGTGGCTCAGTTAACCTCCTCCAGCAGCCGAAACCAAGAAACCACCCAGGGGGCTCCTTCCTTTTTTTTCGATGAGCTCACGTTTGTTGCATGTTTGATTTAATCGCCCTGAACCCATATATTCACGTCACTAAAACAGGTTTAAAACAGACTTTCGCCCCCCTCTAAGTCTTTGATATTCATTTTAACTTTAAAGGGAATATAAAACACTAATGGAAGACAAACTGTGGTTTGTTGTGGGGCCGTGGTTCTCTGCCTGAAAAGACCAGCAGCCTGCACCTCGCCAAAGGAAGAGGCCCTTCAGCATAGCAAGTCTCCTCTTCTCCAGGGAGTACTGTTAGGAGGTTTGTCCCCTCTAAATCTCATACTGAAGTTTGATCCCCAAGTTGGAGGTGAGGAGGTGTTCAGATCCCCTTATAAATGGCTGGGTGCCCACCCCAAGGGAGTGAGTTCTCACTCGACTAGTTCACACAAGAGCCTGGGACAGCCCAACCCCCATCTCTCTTACTCCCCTTCTCACCATGTGACAGTCACATCTGCTTTGCCTCTGCCTTGTTAGGAAGCTCCCTGAGGCCTTCACCAGAAGCAGATGCTGGTGCCTTGCTTCTTAAACAGCCCACAGAGCTGGGAGCCAGATAAACCTTTTCTTTATAAATTACTCAGCCTCACGTATTTCCTTTATAGCAAAAGAAAACAGGCTATTACAACAACCATCCCCACCTCAACACTGCCTTCCTTCAGACTCTTTCTATTTCTTAGCTTCTCGTGGCCGCTGTAACAAATCACTGCAAATTTGACAGCTTAAAACAACACATACTTATTATCCCACAGTTCTGGAGGTCCAAAATCCCGTGCATCTCACCAGGTGAAATCAAGGAGTTGATAGGGCTGAAGTTTTTTTTGGAGCTTCCAGGGGAGACTCTTTTTCCTTACCTTTTCCACTCTCTTGAGGCTGCCAGGATTCCTTGGCTCATGGTCCCCTCCCTGCGCCCTCCACACCATCAATGGCCAGCTGTACCACTCTGAGTCTGCTTCCTTCTGCACCTCTTCTCTGGTTCAGACTCCCCTCTGCTACTTGTAAGGACTTTCAGGATTCAGGGCCCACCTGGACAACCTAGGGTGACCTCTCCTCTCAAGATCTTTAACATCATCAGAGCAGCCTAATCCTTTTGCTATATGACATAACATATTCCCAGGTTCTGAAAATTATGACATGGACATCTTGGGGGAGTGCATTATTCTGATTACCATACTCCTTAGATCACTGTTTGCTAAACCAAAAGCTGTGACTCATAGAATCAACTTTGTGGTTTGAAATCAGCGTTTTTTAAATGAAATCAGAGCACTTAGCTTTTGGTAAGGCTAAGTATTGTTCCATTGGACAAGGGTTTATATTTTTTCATAGGCTTAGGGTTTCTTTGATACACACACACACACACACACATACATATATATATACACACACCATATACACACACATACATATATACATATACACTATTTATATTACTAATTACCAATATAAATATAAACTGTATTTCTTACTGTGAGTTGTGATAGAAAAAAAACATGGACAGCAACTTTGGAACCATCATAATAGCCTCCTAATTGGTCTTTCTGCCTCCAGGCTCTCTAGTCCATCCTCCGCACTGCTGCCAAAAAGTTCCTTCTGAAAATAAATTGGAGATGTCATTCTGCTTAAAATTCTCCCCGGGCCTGAGCTAGGGATTGCTGCTCCTGCCACCCACTGTCCACTTCCCACCCTGGGGCTGACCTCACGAACTTGGACTGCTACTTAGGTGTGGGCAGTGGGAGGCACTGGCCAAGGTCAGAGGGGGCTGGAAGAGAGAGTAGGTTAGGATATTTCTTCTCCAACTTCTTCCCTGCCAGGCATTCGCCCTATATGGTTGGGCCCCCTGCTCAGAAAGACTCTACATGTGGTTTAATGCCATGCTATTACCATCTTAAAATTCTGGTTAATTTTTGAACAAGGGGGCCTCATTTTCATTTTGCATTAGGCCTTGCAAATTATGTCACCAGTTCTGCTGCAGTGACAGTGTTCCTCTTCCAAAGGCACAGCTCTTATCTGAGGCCCTACAACAAAACTGTGCAGTGACAGTATTCCTCTTCCAAAGGCACAGCTCTTGTCTGAGGCCCTACAACAAAACTGTTGAGTTCCAGTAACTGCATGTCCACTCTCATGGGAAGTCCTGGTGGTGATGAGAGCTTCCTGCAAGGGCTGGCCCTGGGGCATTCATCATCCCTTGCTGATTTTTCTCAATCCTGACTACTTTTTAAATAGTTCCTTCATTAAACTCACTTCACCACTGTCAAGAGCGCCATCTGTTTCCTCTCAGGACCCTGACTGATAGCAATAGTCTACAGGGCAATTTCTAAAGTCTTAGCCTTTTTGCCTAGGATGCTGCCCTCATCTTATCTTTCTAGCAGACTTACCACATTGCCTCATTCGTGCTAAGATCCAGCTTCATCAGATTTCTTGTCTTCACGTATATGCGGTACTTTTCTTCAGGTCTTAAGTATTCTGCAGTCGCTAATGATTCCCCAGTAAAGTTTTCCTCTTACCTTGTAAGAAAATTTTAACTGGGGGAGAAGAAAGAGGGGAGGAGAGAGGGAGATGGGTAAGCCCTTATGTAATGGGCACAATGTAAGGGTATGCAGCATAGCCCCGGGTGAAGGGATCAAGTTTTAGCTGGGCACATTGCTATTCAGATTAAGGCAATGTATTTCACCTTCTCTCATAGAAAATGTGCCCATGTGACTAAATTCTGGCTAATGGTATGTAAATGCAAGTGCTGTGTGTGTGTGTGTGTGTGTGTGTGTGTGTGTGTGTGTCAGATTCCAGGAAGCTTCTCTAACAAACTCTTGCATCATCACTACTGCTGTCCCTTCTGTCCCTTCTCCCATCGTGGCCTGAGGTGTGGGCCATCTTGGACAATGAAGATGAGGATGGGAGAATAATAATTTGGAAGGACCCTGTGTCTTTGAAGATTTCATGAAACGGGCTCTGGACACAATGTCTAAAGTCCTAAAGACTCTTACATACATAAGGAAGAGAAAAACCACCTTTCAAAGCCAATGATATTTGGGTTTTCTATTTTTTACTGATGAATCTGATCCTAACAAATTCCTTATCTATCATCATTTATTAAATTAATCTTTATGGAAAAAGTACTGTGCGTTGAGTATTGCTATTGGCTCTGGTATGCAATTCTGAATAAGCAAATAGCAATGGAGCTGGGGTGCAGGAGGAGGTCATGGAAATTTGAGGTAGTCAAGGAGAAGGAGGAAAAGGGCACCAACTGGGAATTCATGCTCAGAAGAATCAGCACAGAAGACTGGGAAGCGTTCAGATAAGAAAGACTTTAAAGCAGAACTCAGACAATGACACAGAATCCCGAGTCCCAGAGAACCCCAAAAGTTATAACATGCAAAAAATAAAATTCAACCCATATACTGTTCAGAATGTACATTACTAGACCAGGGGACTGAGAAAGAAAAACACATTGTGTGAACACAAGCAAAAATAGCAGAGCAGGAGCAGTGTTCCTAATATCAGGTGGAGACTTCAGAGAGGCTTCAATGGACTGAGCCCTTCTACAGAAGCCATTCCAGTCCCAGGTGACTTCCCTGATGAATTCTACCTAACATTTAAGGAAGAAACAAGACTGATCCTACACAAATATTTCACAGAGGTGGAGGAAGAAGGAGTCACTTCTCAATTCTTATCATGAGGCCAATACTGTGACACCAAACGTGATGAGGATGTTACAAGAAAACTACAGATGATGTTCCTCATGACACTAATAAATACAAACATTAGTTGTTAAAATATTAGTGCAGTAAATCCAGCTATAGGAAATATCTTACACTACCAAGAAATAGAAAATGCTGAAAGACCAAAGGGAACATGTGGAACGGACACCGTACCTGACTTGGAGGGGCTCCCACTGCCCAAACATGGGGTATTTAGAGCACCAAAAGGCAGAGGACAGGACTGGATTATGATTTGTTCCTTTAGGATATAAAAGTATAGACTTTATTTTATCTTAGAAAGAGAGGGAAGTGCCTGTGGCTCAGTGTGTAAGGTGCCAGCCCCATATACAGAGGGTGGCAGGTTGGAACCTGGCCCCTGCCAAACTGTAACAACAACAATAACAAAATAGCCTGGTGTTGTGGTGGGCACCTATAGTCCCAGCTACTCGGGAGGCTGAGGCAAGAGAATTGCCTAAGCCCAAGAACTGGAGGTTGCTGTGAGCTGTGACGCCACGGCACTCTACTGAGGCCAACAAAATGAGACTCTGTCTCAAAAAAAAAAAAAAAAAAAGAAAGAAAGAAAGAAAAAGAAAAAGAGAGGGAGTAGTCAGAGGGGGAGAATGGGGAAAGAGAGATGAGAGTAGAGAGATGGTGTGGGATCCCAAAGAAAGGAAGAATGCCAATTTCCTCTTATTCACGAATTATGATGTATCAAATAAGAGGAAACTCATGAATTTATACTAGTGCTAAAATAAAAATATGTGTGTGGGGGATGTTATTCACAAAAGTACTCATATCTGATAAATGCCCACAGGAATAATAGCAAAGTCAGCAGTTTACAATTCTCAATGTAATACTTGATTTCAAAACGATCATAAATGGCTGCTAAAATAATGAATAAAATGTTATTGGATATGGAATATACACATGGTCTTGAAGTGTCATCCTAATATAATTTATAAATTACAAAGATGGAAAAGAACTTTTCAAACAAAGAAATCTGGCAGATGGTGAAGCACCTATGGCTCAGTGAGTAGGGCACTGAGCCATATACCAAGGGTGGCAGGTTTGAACCCGGCCCTAGCCAAACGGCAACAAAAAATAGCCAGATGTTGTGGCAGGCACCTTAATCCCAGCTACTCAGGAGGCTGAGGCAAGAGAATCGTCTAAGCCCAAGAGCTGGAGGTTGCTGTGAACTGTGATGCCATGGAACTATACTGAGGGCAACAAAGTGAGACTGTCTCAAAAATAAATAACTAAATAAAATAAATCTGACAGATGATTATAGAAGTGACAAAACTCCATGGATCAACCATTGCCACAAAAATCCTGCATCATGGTATATCCCCGCACTTAATGACTTATAAAGGACAGTCATTTATTTTTATAACTGACTTATCTGTACGTGGGCTAGAGTTTGGCTGACATAAGCTGGGCTGGGCCAGGTGGCTCTGCTGATCTTGGCTGGGCTCCCTCAGTATCTGTAGGTCATATGCAGCGCTGTGCTCTAGGTTTGGGCTGAGGATGCTTAGCTGGTGCAATTCTTGACACATGTCTCATTTACCCCTCCTGGAACCAGTGGTCTAGCCTAGACACATTCTCCTTGCACTAGCAGAAGTACCAGAGGGCAGCCCAAACACTTTCCTAGATTCTGCTTGAACTATACCTATTAACATCCTGACTGAATGGGAGGCTGCTGGAAAATGAAATCATTTGACTTTGGCTTAACTAAAATTGAGAGAGAGGGAGAGGGGTTGGTACTGAGAGCTCTTTGGGCTCTGATCTTCTAGGATTTAACTGTACATCCCCTTCCCTAAGAGTAGGGCAAACAAGAAATGAGATAGCCAACAGGTGTAGGTATTTTGACCACTTCAGGCCATTGGAGTGGTCAGAAAGGTACAGATGATAGTACATCAGAGGTGCTCCTAACTGGCATCTTAGTCTCTACCTAAGTTGTCAAAGAAAAATATTCACTACCTTATTATAAATAACATTTCCCAGCCTTCTTCACTCAACCTGTCATTTATAATTCGGAGTAATCACAGCAGCACATTTTAAATCAAGCAGAGGAATAGGAATATATATACACTCATACATATATATAATAAAAGAATATATTTGTGAAGGCTGCTTCAGATTCATGGGGGAAAAACATATAGCCAAGTAACATGAGAAATTAGAAAAGTGGTAAAATTCATAGGCTAGGCCAGAAAATGTAATTAATTCTAATATGAATAAGAGAACAATGCAGTGGTTGGAGATTTCTAGCTTGATCTCTAGTGATTCATAGACTGATTCATTTCAGTGCGTTGCCAATTACATGAAAGATGGATTCTGAGGGAGCAAGGTGCTGCCATGTAACATCAGACTGAATAAAATTTACATCACAGATTCTATTATGAGGCTACCAGTTTCTACACAGCTTTGTAAGCAACCATGAGGGAGACAGGGAAGGGAGAGGCAGCCTGCCTAGGCTGGAGCCTCACGTGTCTGAGGCAGAATATTATAGCCTCTAAAAATAGGTGCTAAGTAACCACTCTGCCAGGAAATAATATACCACAAAGTTAAGCTTTCCACTTGGGAAATTTGAAAAGGCTTTTCTTTTACTCTGCTGTGATCTATGTTAAGAGGAAAGAAAAAAACTCCCAAACCTTCAGAATCTGGAAATGCAAGGCCTCAGATTTTGGACACAGGAGAATTCTATACCATTTTTATCTAGGTTACTTTTCTTTCAACGAAATTAAACTATCAAGAGTAATAGAATCCTTTAGCTAAGAGTTTAAGTCTCATATATAGGTATATATATATATACACATATATATAACATATAATATACATATATATTTGTATATATAATATATAAATATACATATATATATATATATATATTTGTTATTGTTTGGGGATCTGGCTTCCCATAATGCTGGTATCTTGAACAAAATATCCCTACACCATCCTCATCCTCACCCTCAGTGTTTTTATCAAATACATATTAAAAAATGCACTGTTGAGTTACGGATATTTCTTACATAAACTACTGCAGATGTTGATGAGAAAGGGAAGGAACAAAAAAAAAAGATAAAGTGAAGGGAAATGTTACGGAAATTATGTCCTCTGAAATTTATAGGTTGAAACTCTAACCCCCATGGGACTGTATTTGGAGACAGGGCCTTTACAGAGGTAACTAAAGTTAATGGCTATAGGATAAGGCCCTAATCCAACAACATTGGTGGCCTTATAGGAAGAGGGAGAGACATCTGGGCATGTGCACAGAAGAAAGGCCTTGTGAGAGCATGATGAGAATGCAGCTATCTGTAAGCCAAGATGAGAAGTGTCAGGAGAAACCCACCCTGCTGATACCTTGATCTTGGACATCCAGCCTCCAGGCTGTGAGAGAATAAATTTCAGTTGTTTAAGGCCCTGGCTCTGAGGACTTTGTTATGAAAGCTCAAGAGACTAACACAAGAGCTATATTTATTAGTCATCTGTGAGGTGGCAAGCCCTGAGAGCAACACTAAATGTATGGCGTTAGCACGAGCCTCACAATATACCTGCAAGCTCAGGCAAGGCAGAGCAAACTAAAGTTTGGGGAGAAGCAACCTGCTCAGCGTCACACAGAGCAAGCCTCTAAGTCTGAACTTGGGTTGATTTTGTTTCAAATTTTAAATCGTTTTCACTGTTTCAGATGTTCTCTAATACGTGTGCTGCAGAATCATCTAGAGAGCTTGTTACAGTTTTAGAGGCCTCTATTCAATTCAAGACCTACTGGATGAACTTGAGAGTGGGTTGACCTTGATGGTGGGACATACATCCTCTTTTTTTCAGATTAATATAAGGGTATAAACCATTAGGTTACAGTGTTTGCATTTATTAGGTAAGGTCCCTGTTGTAGTCATGCCCCTCACCTAAGAGGTGTGCCATAAACCCCTACACTGCCCTCTGTTTTTCGTAAGTTCCCAGGTGATGCCAATTCACACCCCTGCCCAAGTTAAAGAGGCTGTATGAGCAAAGTTTTCCTGTTTGGTGGTTTTTCAGGGTTCCATGGGTAGACAAGCAGCAGCCTAAGACTAGTAAAGCTAATTTCCCACCTTTTTTAATCTCTCGGTTTTACTGGGATTCCAGGATATATAATTTTCATTAGCTTTTATGAGGAAAGTTTTCAGCAGCATCCACTTAAAATATAAAAATCAACTCTAATTTGGCACATGGCCCTGGGTAATCAACGACCATGTGGTCCTTACTTTCTAAGAGTTCATTTTATT
This sequence comes from Perodicticus potto, assembly GCA_963574655.1. Taxonomy (NCBI): domain Eukaryota; kingdom Metazoa; phylum Chordata; class Mammalia; order Primates; family Lorisidae; genus Perodicticus; species Perodicticus potto. The sequence continues at coordinate 15,500 of CAUYRH010058995.1, forward strand.
CTATCTTCTGAGGTATAAGGTATTCATATTTGAGAGTGAAAATTATTAGTATACTTGCATATATAATAACACCCAGTATCAGATATGTGTGCTCCCCAGTGGACCAGCTGTTTGCTACAATCCTTCGGAACACCCAGAACAAACTGAATTTGCTATGTGGCATACCGATATCCGTAGAAAGATAATAACTCGAGTTATAACAAGAGGAATACCTAAACAAATAAAAAAAATCATTAATAACAATTTTGCAATATACACAGACATGTGTCTCTTTATGTTTTTAATAACTAGAAGTTTTCCATGTAGAAACACTATATATTTCTGAAGAATTACTTCTATGTATTACACATTTTGTGTTGTCATGTTAACTTTAATTTTTTAATTGTCAATGGTATATAATGGATATTTGTATATTGAGCTTAAAAAATAATAAAATAATGACAAACATTTAAAAAAAGAAATTATTAGTATAGAAATCTCTGCAGTCATTGACCCATTTCTTGTCAGCCACTTCCAGTACAAAAGAGATTATGAACATAAAAATGTGTAACTGTTTTGGAAAATTATTAACTGCTCCTTAATTCTCTTGTGAGTTTTTACTTGTCCTTATTATGTTCTTATAAAGTTGTGTGCACCCATAGTTATTTCTGGCCATTGGATGATCAGTTTGTACAGGGCAATCATACACATACCAGGTATTTCCTGACCACATTTTCTTGAACTGTGTAGCTCATAGAGAAAGATGCTCATTGTATAAGGCATTCCATTATTTCTTTCATGTCAAGGAATCTCCTTTCCCCGCATATCCCATATCCCTGAGGGGATGGCTTTGATTGACTGTTTTATAATCAGACAGGAGCATAATTTGCTGCTGTGTGATGTTTTGAAGCCCAATTCTTTATTTCTTTTCCACTATTTTAGGAATGCAATAAATTCAGAAACTCAATTTGGCTTCAAGGAGTGTTAGTTTCCTAACTGTTTCTCTAGGGGAAAAGGAAGAGTAAGAGTAACTGAGAAGATAGCAAAAATTAATAACAGCGCCTGCATAAGTTAGCTCCCTTCCTCCATCAAATGTCACGAGGCTGAGCTGAAGTGTTGCTCCAAGCACATGGGGATCCACTGGGCACTCAGATACCGGACTGCAGGCCGGGACCTGGGCCAACTGCAGGCAGGGATGGAGGCAGCCAGATGGGAAAGCAGACCTCCTGCTTACTTCTAGTTCATTTTTTTTTTTTTTTGGAAGAAAACAAATACAGGAAGACCGCTGTCACCCAAAAGGTCCTGACAGAGAATAGTCTGCAGCCCCTGGAAGGCAGGCAGGCCCTGGCGAAGGAGTGAATTTACGCCAAGTCCTCTGAATCATACACTTTAAATGGGTGAATGTTATGGCATGTGAATTATTGTCTCCAATTAAAAAAATGATATGAACAGGCGAACCTTGCTAAATGCAGAATACAAATGTCTCCATATAATAATGGAGAAATTGCCAGGAAGGCTATGTTAGTCAGTTTGATGAAAATAGTTAAGATTGTATACGAAACCAGCACATTGTACCCCTTGATTGCACTATTGTACACTATGATTTAATGATAAAGATAATAAAAAAAAATGATATGAGAAAAATATCTATACTAAGGGATCCCATTTTAGATATACAAAGCAGGAAAAGTAAGAGGCGCGCATGCATACATGCGTGCACACACACGTACATACACACGCACACATGCACACACACGTACATACACCCGCACACATGCAACACACGTACATACACACACACACATGCACTCACCCGCACACATGCACACACACGTACATACACACGCACACATGCACACACACGTGCACACACACGTGCACACACGTGCATACAGATGCACACGTACTCACACGTACATACACACGCACACATGCAACACACGTACATACACACACACACATGCATTCACCCACACACATGCACACACACATGCACACACACGTGCATACAGATGAACACATGTACTCACACGTACATACACATGCACACATGCACACACACGTACATACACCCGCACACATGCACACACGTACATATACATGCACACGTACACACACACGTACATACACACGTGCATACAGATGCACACATGTACTCACATGCATACATGCACTCATACGTACATACACACTCACACATGCACTCACCCGCACACATGCACACACACGTACATACACATGCACACATGCCCTCACAGGTACACACACACAGGAGGAATCTGGAAGCACTGAGACACGAGGATGATCAGTCCAAGGAAGGGCAGCCTGGCTCCAAGTGTGCTGTGTCAACATATGCCAAGTGTCCACGGATGTAGCAGCGCGTCTCATGAGGCCACTTTATGTTGGGAGATTCCATTCTCAAGGAATTGAAGCAAGAAGAGCTTTTGTCCCCAAAGCCGCCGTATCACAGGAGGGTCCTCAAGATTTGATACTTACATCTTCTACTCCCACCCAAAGGATTAAAGGGAGCCTCTCTTTAGGCCAGGACCACAGGATTACAGCCCCGTTCCTCATGTGTGATCCCTGCTCCTGATACTCCAAAACGGCCCAGAGAAAAATCTATTTCATGTGACTTATAAATGAGCCACCTTGCCGCCTCTTTGGAGTTAGCTCAAATCATCAAACCAGCCCTTGCTCTCCAGGCATAATTAACCGAAAAGCTCTCAAGAACCCCAACAAGTGACTCCTGCCCCTCTGTTTCTGCACTCTGAGTGTCTTGTACAAGTCTCTGGGCACACAGTCTGGGGCAAATTTAACAAGTCACAGTTCCCATCTCACTTTTTTTTCGTTAAGATCATAGCTAAACCTCTAATTAATGAAGTTTTTCTTCCTAACATTCCCATCCTTTCTAACCCAGGACATCTGTCCTTATTTCTTGCTAAACTTAATGTGAGCAGCACCCAGGAAAGATGCATAGGTAAGAAGTGGCATTATGTGGAGCAAGGCAATGCACACATACATGTACATATGTCACAGGAAATGGCCTGGAAGGAGACGCACTAACCACAGAGGTCAGTGGGGAGGGCCGGGAAGCCCACACTGGGGGCCCAGGAGGGAATGGTGCTTTGCTGTTACTCCTGTGTTTTTATACATCTCTCTCTCTTTTTGGCTGGGTACAGGGGACTTTATTGATGGTACATGACAAGGTGGGGCTCCTTAGGCCCCTCCATTATTCAGGGAGCCTCACATGGACGTGCTAGGAGGACAATCCTCAGTTTGGCAGGGGGCTGAGTGGGCAGGGACACCGCAGCCACTGAGGGCCTCTCCTCTCCTCTCATACTCTCACTGGGGCTGGTGGTCAAGGGTCCCTTACTCCTTAGAGGCCATGTGGACCATAAGGTCCAGTGCCTTGTTGCTATCATCAGATTTATTGTCACAGCAGGAAATAAGCTTGTCAAAATGATCATTGAGGGCAATGCCTGCCTCAGCACTGAAAGTGGAAAAACTAGTATCACTGTTGACATCAGGCCCTTGAGGGGCCTCTCATGCCTGTATCACCACCTTCTCCATGTCATCATATCTGGAGGTCTCACTAGGTGGCAGGTCAGGTCCATAATCAGCATATAGAGACATGTGAGCTTCCTATTCGGTGCAGGGATGACCTTGCCCATGGCCTCAGCAATGCCAATAGAGTGGGGAAGGAGGTCTGGAGCACCCACAGCCATCACACCACAGTTTCCCAGAGAGGCCTCCCACAGTCTTCTAGAGGTGGTGACGGCATGGACTGTGGTCATGAACCCCCCTCCTTGATGTCAAAGTTGTCACGGGTGACCTTGGCCAAGGGGGCTAAGCAGTTGATGGTGCAGGAGGCATTGCTGATGATCGTGAGGTTATTTTCATACTTTTTGTGGTTCATGCACATCATAAACTTGGGGGCATGAACCTTGGCAGCACCCCTCTAGGTGAGCCCCAGTCTTCTTTAAAGTAGTGAAGTTGCAGTGGACCCCATAACATAATCGTCACTGGCATCACCCCATTTGATTTTGATGGTATCTCACTTCTGGAAGATGGAGATGGGATTTCCATTAATGACAAACTTCCTATTCTTAGCCTTACTGTGCCATGGAATTTGCCATGGGTGAGATCAGACAGGAACATGTAACTATGCAGTGGAGGTCAATAAAAGGGTCACTGATGGCAATGATATCCACTTTGCAGTGGTTAAAAGCATGCCTGGTGACCAAGCACCCATTACAGCCAAATACACTCTCTCTGCCTTTATTTTCCCTCTGGCGTCCCTGGGACACAGCTGGTGCTGCATGAGAAGAGGCAGCTGCCTCTCAAACAGGAGGAACAGGGAGGCTCTATACATCTTATAATTTTTCAAATACTAAGAAGTGCTTCATGAGTAGAGAAAATTTTAATTGGATGAAATAATTCTTGCCTAGAGAGGAAATAAAGGTACATAGACATAAATGGCTTAAGAGGACTGAATTAATCCCCAAAGCCCTCATATTTCAACCTCCTTTAAAAACAATATGCTATGTAATATTTACGATATGGAAAGTAAAAGGGATAAGGAATAAACATCACAAATATGGCAGAGTGCCCTACATACTCTTCCCTTGTTGAGTTTTTTCAATAATCCCACAAGAAGTAAGAAGTATTCCTCATCGCTCCATGACCAAACTGGTAACTCACGCAGAATTCCAGAAAATGCCATTCAGAAAATGCCTGTACTCAGGAAGTATAGAGAAAGAATTTGAAGAAAGCCTCAGCTGATTGTTTACCATTTTGTGTCATCTGCATTAATGTTTTCTTCCCTTGGCAAGAAGGTATTAGTTGAGAGGATGTCTAAAATAAAATCAGCAAGGCGTGTTGTGTGGAAAAGACCCTCGGTAACTGTGCAGTGATTGGCTCCACTTCCTGTGGCATGTTCTCCAAGATTGCCACATGGGCTGTGGCTGGAGTGATGAGGAGTTGGCTGTCATCCACTCATTTATTGTATGTGTGTCAGGGTAGGCCATCTAATCAGTGTTCCACTGGGAGGCGGCTCTGTGACCCTGCCGTTCAATGACACTGTTGCTTTCTGAAAACCACAAATCAAAGGAAGCAGAGATTGCTAGTGAATGAAATCTTTTGTTTTCTTTTTTATTAGCTCTTGAAATTATGTTTTCTCCAATACATTTTTATGCTCTGTAAGTTCAAGTGCAATGGATATGTCTTTGGAAATTAATGATGTAATTAAAGAATCTGCTCCCTTTAGATTTCTTGCCAGTGGTTACAAGGTGTGTTTCATCTTCTTTTTTTCAGCAGAGTTGATGAAGCCCAAGTTGATTTTATAGGAATAAAGAATGCTCACAATGCTCATAAATAAGAAAGGAGCTAAACTTTTTTCAAATGACAATGATCCATCATTGTAACAACTCCTCCCCCGTTTTCGGTGGTAATTAGGGTTTCAGGTTTTTGTTGTTGTGGCTCTTTGTTTTCCTGAAAGAATGTAAATAACACTAGGTACCTTCATATACCTGCATGTTTGTGCCAGGTGCCCAGGCTTGCAGTTTCTCTCACTTTACATTTGTGTCTAGAATGGAACAAAAATTATCTTCAAAAGGACACAGTGCTCTGCCAACTGGCACCATCAGATTTCCGTGTCAGTTTGAAAAGGTACAGATGCAAAGGGATGCCATAGCCGTGCCAGAATGGTGTTTCTTACACCACCATTTTAATTTTGTTTTTGAGACAAGGTCTTGCTCTGTTGCCCAGGCTAGTATGCAGTGGAGTCATCATAGCTCACTGCAGCCTCCAACTCCTGGGCTCAAGTGATCCTCTTGCCACAGCCTCCTAAGTAGCTGGGACTCTAGGCATGTGCCACCACACCTGGCTAACTTTTTCTCTTTTCTCTTCTTTCTCTTTTTTTAGAGATAAGGTCTTGATATGTTACCTAGGCTGGTTTCAAACTCCTTGTCTTAAGCAATCCTCTCTCCTCCACCTGCAAAGAGGCCAGGATTGCAGGTGTGAGCCTTTACCCAGCTCCTCATCCTATTAAAAAGAGGGCTTCTCACTGGCTTTGCCCCATCCATTCACCAAGGCACCAGGATGTGGAAGGGAAATGGTTTATTGTTCAAAATATCAGAAATAGATCCATCGAGTTCAGGTCTGTCTCCTTAATATTTTCCACAGGGTTGCTCTAACTTGGAAAATTAAAAAGATAATAAAAGCATCAATGGAGAACAAATGAAACCTCATGATCTTTATCAATCTAAAATGGTAATATAGGGGTGGTACCTGTGGTTCAAAGGAGTAGGGCGCCAGCCCCGTACACCAGAGGTGGCGGGTTCAAACCCAGCCCCGGCCAAAAACTTCGAAAGAAAGAAAAAATGTGAATAAATAAATAAATAAATAAATAAAATGGTAATATATGATGTATTGAATCATGTATATCATATTATGTAATTGACTAAGGGTCAATTTAGATATAACCAAATAAACCATAAATTTCAAATTATAGTTATGTTTTCAAAATGGCTGTCCCTCCAACCTCCACTACCTGCCCTCAACTCCCCAACCCCCACTCTCCTCCTCACACACACCCCCATTCTGCCTTGTGGCCAGGGGGCCAGGGGTGAGGTATCTTAGCCCCGTTCTCTTCTTTCACCATCCCGACCATCTCTGATCCTTTTCTCAGTCTCAATCTCACCCACATTTCATGCTGATGTGGTCATAACATCTGCTCTAACAAATCAGATAATATATGTGGTCCATAATTATTTTGCCCTCATGTTATAGACAGAAGAAAATGAACCAGAGGTGCTATGACTTGCCCGAGATCGTGTTAGTCAGAGCTGGCATTCTGAATTCCTAACTCCTCATGCACCATTCACCTGCCCAGAACAGCCTCATCTTCTAAGGAAGACTGAAAGATGTTAATTGAGGAAAGGCTAATTAACCAGTGCACATAGCAGAACTCCTGCCCTTACACACACGCACACAGAATATCAAGAGAGAACACTCAACTTGCTAGGTCTCATCATTAACAAGGTACATGTTCTTAGAGACAGTGAAACAATATTCTTAGCATGCCTTGCCTGAGATTTGAGAGCCGACACTTGCTTACCACAAATGCCTGTTCTACAGGATCCCAGAAAACCCGAAGATAGCAATTTCTCAGCAATTGTGTTAGCATTTCAAGCCAGTGGAGACAAGCCAGAAAATGAGAAAACAATTCAGGAGGAGCCTTGATTCCATAGCTGCTTTCACGGAGTTAGCGTCAGGCTCTTTTTTTGGCCAGTGATGACTAATTCTTATAATGATCCAATTTTCTTTTGCCATGGCTTGTCCAAAATACTTTTCTTGCATCATCTTCTGTCAAAACTTTTCTGATTAAAAAAATATTAAGACAACAAATACGCATAGAGAGAAATGTTTAGCCATTTCCATGGAATGAGGTTAAACTCAGGACCCAGTTTGACCTTCCCCTTGTATTGGATGAAGGTCAATGAGGCCGCACGCTGCTGCAGGCCAAGCCAGGGAACAGCAGCATTCCATCAAAGGAAGACGGTTGTCCTTGTTTGCCTGACCACAGGGCTCTGAAAGTAGCTGCCACATGCTTCATTTGCCATTGCTGCAGTGATAATGGGTCCAGTGATCCCCATTTCCTCACACTTTGATAAATTCTTTCTAAGTTATGTTTTGGAAGAATGTTCATAAAAGGAAGCCATGACTCCTCTGCCTTAACGTGGGAAGGTTTTTGATAGAATAGAGTGGGTGTACCCACTTCTAATTTATTCCTACTGCAGCTAAAGCTAGTCCAAAGGAGAACATAGACTCCAGAGAGCTCAGGGCTGCATTTTTTGCCCCCACAGGCTTCCAGGCTCTGGATGACTTCTGAGAGGCCAGGTCAGGCTGTGCGGCCCTTTCCCTAAAATGCACTGTGGATGGATGCATGGTGGTGTTAGCAGTTTTTCTGGGCATGGGTTGATGAACACACCAGCATAAGACTCAGAGTCCTGGAGGGGAAGAGGCCTTGAGTTTACCGATTCCTGTCCTCACTCTAAGCCCACAGTTCTCATCTAGTTAAAGGGGTCCAAGAGAGCATCTTGCATGAGAATGACCATCCTGTGGTGTCAAAAAGGAAATCCAGACATTTTCAACGGCCAAGCTGGACTTCTCACTCACGCTGCCTGGGCATCACAGGTTGCGACAGCTCAACTGCACACGACCTCCTTTTAGAACTTGGACTATCATCACAACCTCTGCTAGAGACGTTCTTGGCTACGTCAGCAGAGGGAACAGAGGACATGAAAATCATGCAGAGACCCTTAAAGTGTCTGCCGGAATGGGCATGGGCACTCCTGCTCATAATTCATTGGCCAAAGGAGCTGAAATGACCACTACAGATATCTGTTAGGTGGGAAAGTATAAGCCCCAGGGAAGGCTAGTGGATATTTGTGAATGAAACAATCAGTAATTCTAATTAATGCTACATCTGTGGCGTTAAACATTTCTGGTTCGTGGGCCATTTGGAAGGCCAGAGACCAGCACGCCTGCCCTTCCTTTTTTTTTTTTTAGAGACAGGGTCTCACTTTGTTGCCCTCGGTAGAGTGCTGTGGCGTCACAGCTCACAGCAACCTCCAGCTCTTGGACTTAGGCAATTCTCTTGCCTCAGCCTCCCGAGGAGCTGGGACTACAGGCGCCCGCCACAACGTCCAGCTATTTTGTGTTGCAGTTTGGCTGGGGTCAGGTTCGAACCCACCACCCTCAGTATATGGGTCTGGTGCCCTACTCACTGAGCCATAGGCAGTGCCCACCTGTCCTCTTCTTCACTGTCAACAAAACCACTATTCACTTAGTCCTTGTCTCCTTTGAATTCCATCCACCTAGATTAATTATTTTCCTTTACCCTTAATTACATAAGTAATACATAAAAATGCTCTTTTGGTGAAGTATTCAAACAATAAAAAGAAAATGAGAAAAGTACACCAGTTTCCAACAAAGTTAAAAATAGGACTCCCAGCAGCCCTCCTACTGGTATGCAGTCGCTGCTGTATCCACGGCTTTGCTCTCCGTGGTTTCAGTTACCCACTGTCAATCTCAGTCTGAAAACACTAGATGGAAAATTTCAGAGGGAAACAACTCATAGGTTTTAAATTGCACGCCGTTCTGAGTAGCATGGTGAAATCTCACGCTGTCCTGCTCTATCCCACTGGGATGGGAATCATCCCTTTGTCCAGCAGATCCACGCCATCAGCACTCTCCACCCATCAATCTCACAGTCGCCATTTCACGGATCAGATTGGCTGACACAGTATTGTAGTGCTTGGGTTCAAGTCATCCTTATTTTCCTTACTTGGGGCCCCAAAGTGCAAGATTAGCGATGCTGGATTGTTATAATTGTTCTATTTTGCTATGATTTCTTTCCACGTATCTCTTTCTATGCCTAATTTGTAAATTAAACTTTATCACAGGTATGTATGCATAGGGAGAAAACACAGTATGTAGGGCTTGGTACCATCGTTGGTTTGGGGTGTCCACTTGGGGTCTCAAGGCCCCCTGAGGGTAAGGGGGACTACTTATATCCAAAAGAATGGAAAGCAGGATCTCAGACTGATGCTTGCATATCCACATTTATAGCAGCCTTAGTCACCATAGCCAAAATGTGGAAGCAACCCAAGTGTCCGTCGGCAGATGAACGGATAAACAAAATGTGGTGTCTATCTACAATGGAATATTATTCAGCTTTAAAAAAGGAGGAGACTCTGACCCGTGCTACAGCAGGATGAACCTTGAAGACATTATGCCAACTCAGATAAGCCATTCACAAAAGGACAAATAAAATATGACTCCATGTACACAGGGTATGTAAAGTAGTCAGACTCATAGGATCACGAACTAGCATGGTGGTCACCTGAGGCTGAGGAGAGCAAAGGATGGGAAGTCATTGTCTAAAGGGCACACGGTTTTAGTTTTGGAAAATGGAAAGGTAAAATTTGTTACGTGTGTTTTACAATTAAATTTCTTTTAATTTTAAAAATAAACAAAAATGAGGCAAGAGTTTTATGGATGACCGTGTTCCAATCTCATTCACTTCTCCAAAAGTATTATAACATCTGATTATCAATCTGAGGTGTGTCCTTATAGGCATTTTTAATTTTTTTTTTTGAGACAGAGCCTCAAGCTGTCACCCTGGAGAGAGTGCTGTGGCATCACAGCTCACAGAAATCTCTAATTCCTGGGCTCAAGTGAGTCTCCTGCCTCCGCCTCCCAAGTAGCTGGGACTACAGGCGCCCACCACAACGCCCGGCCATTTTTTGGTCGCAGTCGTCATTGTCGTTTGGCTGGCCTGGGCTGGATTCGAACCCGCCATCTCAGGTGTACGTGGCTGGCGCCCTAACCTGTTGAGCCACAGGCCCCGAGCCAGAAATTTTTAATTTTAATTGTTGCCCAGTGCACACATCCCTGGCTGATGTGGAGCAAAGCCTCCCTAGTCTTCCCAAGACTCTACCGTCTTGTTTCAGATCTCAGGCCCTAGACATGGCATCCTGTGTGTGGTCTATTCAGTGCTACATTTTTCACAGTTTTGTGCTTTGTCTTATGATTTTGATATTTCAAAGGGACCCCAAACCCCCTTCTTGTGTCCCTGGTGTTCCCAAGCACAAGAAGGCCGAGATGTGCCTTTTAGAGAAAACCCATGTTAGAGCAGCTTCATTCAGGCCCAAGTCACAGAGCTGTTGGCTGTGAGTTCAACACTGATGCCCTGGGTTTCCTCGAGGAGCAGTGAGGGGCTCAGTATGTGCTGATCTAGTGTCTGTGGTGACTTTGTAGAAGGGAATTGCCTCAAATGACAAGAATCGACTGTACTTTCACAGACTTGGATGCAGAGTACCACACAGAGTAGGGCAGCAAGGCTTAGGAGCAGCTGCACTTTGCCACCTCTAAGCCAAAGAGATGAGGGGCAAGAGTAGGGACCAGGATACAGCGGAGAGTGCGGGAGTCTGTAGCCTTGACAGGTCTGGAGGCTGTTCCTCAGTCGGCCTCGCAGGACAGGAGGCTGAGAACAGACACCCTGACCCCCTCTCCTCCTCCAGCTTTTTGCTGAGGTTCCTGTTAGTCAATCCTGGCAGGAAGAAGGACCCCCGCAGGAGAGTGAAAGCCCTTGCTAGGGGTCTCTGCAAATGAGTGGAGGCTGGAACTTAGGGGAGGGAGATAGCCGGCTTGATGGGTCAATTGGAGGAAGGGTTTCTACACTCTTAACTTATTAGAGAGCTTGTCTTATATAAAAAAAGAAAATTTATCGCTGAATTTTATGAAATTGCAGTATTTTTCAGTATCTATGCCTTCCTCCCTTAATCTGTTACGATTTGAGTTATATTAATAGCTTTCTAAGGTGAAGCTACCTGTTATTGCTGGATAATTCAACTTGATTGTCCTGTGTTATCCTTTTAATAATCTGAGCCAACGTGCTGATGTTTAATTTTGTGTGTTTTGTAGCAGTGGTCAAACCTAAGCAAAACTGGCCTCTAGCTTTTTATTCTAGTTTTGGTATCATGGAGAAAGTAGCCTCTAAAAATTCCACCGTTTTCTATCCTCTGTAGTAGTTTTTATGTGTGAGTTATGTCTTCCTTAAAGATTTTTTTTAGAGCTCTTACCACTTTGGGGGCACTTTTTCCTTATAGTTGTATAAGGAACGAAATCCTTTATAAATGGAGAGTTTTCTTTCTTTGCTTTTTTCTTTCCTTACTTTCCTTTCTTCATTTCTCTCTTTCTCGTTTTCTTTCTTTTTTAAACTACAAATATCGCCTTTGTAAATATCTTTTCAACACCAATACTTTTCTTTCTATAGACTAGACTCCCCCCAAAGTGGGCTTGCTGGATAAAGAGAATGTAAATTAACACGATGTAAAACAGGGCTCAATCTCAGTCTGAGGTTCCAAGGGCTAAGTGAAGAGGTGATGGGGCATGTCCCATCCCACGTGATCCTGCGCCACGTGTGCAAGTCTTGCAAAGAAGATGGTCCAGGGCTGATTTCCAAAATCTGAGGCCGGCAGTGGAAGAGATTGGGAGTAAGGAGGACTTTTTGTGGAGAATTCTTGGAGGACCGTGGCAGCTTTCTTCTCAGGGCCCCCAGGGGGCGCAGAGGAGACGCTGGCCCTTATCTCAAGCTAGTGAAAAGAGCTTCAGGCGACCTCGGGGACTGCTCCCGATGAATCTGTTCTCTAGAGTTTGAGATCACAGACAACCAGCTGCTGATTCTTGCCCCTAAAATAAGTCTGCAAGTGAGGGGCGGACGGCAGCCCCCTAAGGCTGCAAAATAAAAACTCCTTTGGCCTGAGGCACGTCTCCACCCACAGGGTCATAGAACTGTAGCACTGCGCTCCAGAGGAAGCCCTTGCAGGACACAGGTGGCCTGGAGCAATTTTGAATCCTACTCAAGAGGTGCCTGGGGGTAGGGGACGACAGTCCAAGGTGCTAGGAGTGTTTGTGGAAGACACCGTAGAGGGTGGAATTAAAAGTGGCCCAGCAGGTGGCACTTAGCACATCATGGAAGGGGCAGCAAGAAGGGTCCTAGGGGTAAGATCCCCAGGGAGAGCCCTTGGCGGGAGGGAAGCTGACTCCAAGGGTCCACAAAGTTCAAGTGCGTCCATCTCCAGCTGTAACAGCACTACGCAAGCAATGCTTTTCCTGCCCTCCTAATCTAGAGGCCTCAGAAACCAGGGTGGGGGGGTGGGGGTTGCTCAGAAGAGGAGGAGAAGCCCCTGACTCGCCTCTCCCTTGGCCTGCGGAAGGCTTCAGGTACGATCAAGTTTTGTCAGTCATTCAACATATATTAAGTAAAAAAAGAAAGAGGAAGAGGGTGTCGCCTGTGGCTCAAAGGAGTAGGGCCCGGCCCCATACGCCGGAGGTGGCAGGTTCAAACCTAGCCCTTGCCAAAAACTGAGAAAGAGAAAGAATAAAGATTTGGTTTCCACACTGTGACTGGACATTCCAAATGTTGACCATGAGACTGTTCTGTGAATAAAAGCGACATGAGAGGTGACGGAAAAGGTTACGTATACACCGTCTGAGATTTCAGGTGGAGACGAAGAAAGATGCTATTTAAGAAGTTTGCAGTGTCCCTGGGAGGGGGTGCTTTCTGCTTTCCTTCTTTGGAGTGACTCCTCTTTGTGAGGGATATATGTTATTCAGTACAATAGATATTGTCAGACTGCATTCCAAAAATAATGTTCTACAATTCACACAGCAATCCATGAGAATGCTCTGCGTCTGAATCTTTGGTAGTATTACTTCTTTTCATTGTCACAGTTCTGCTGAATAAAATTCTGTCACAAGTAAGATCAAGCTCATCGTGGGAGCCTAGCATTTCAAAACTAGAATGGACATTAGGAATTACTGCGGCCTAGAGAGTCAGAGGACATGTCAAAGTCTGAATGTCATTGTCACCCCTGGTAGAACAGTTTTCAGATTCATGGCTGTCGTAGAGCAAAATTCTTTTTAAAAATTCATCTCTTTTTTTTTTTTTGAGACAGAGCCTCAAGCTGTCACTCTGGATAGAGTGCTGTGGCATCACAGCTCACAGCAACCTTCAATTCCTGGGCTCAAGCGAGTCTCTCGCCTCTGCCTCCCAAGTAGCTGGGACTACAGGCGCCCACCACAACGCCCGGCCATTTTTTGGTTGCAGCCGTCATTGTTGTTTGGCGGGCCAGGGCTGGATTCAAACCCGCCAGCTCAGGTGTAGTGGCTGGCACCTTAGCCTGTTGAGCCACAGGCACCGAGCCTAAAAATTCATCTCTTAAAAGGAAGAATAATCTGCTATGACTCTAAAGTTTTGGGCAATATGATCTCATTGTTTTCAAAGCCGTCAGTTATAGTTATTAGGTTCCTATAGGATGCACCTCAAATTATTTGGTGGTTTAATGCTCACTATTATCCAGATTTGCTTATGGAAAGTCACAGACTTCCTCTCATTGAAGTTTTATTTTTTAGCTTTCTCTGTTTTTCTTAAGGTGGGGGTCGCCTATATTGCCCAGCCTGGTCTTGAACTTTGGGGCTCAAGTGATCCTCCCACCTCAGCCTCCAGAGTAGCTGGGATTACAAGTGTAATCCATTGTATTTAGCTCTCCCTATAGCAAAACCTCCAATTGTGCACTTTTTCTTTGAGAATCAAGTTAGGCCTTTTGTGGCTAAAATGATGACAAGTATAAGAAAAAAATAGGCCCCAAGGTGCAAAGCTTTGGATACAGCCCACTGCATACGAAGCTGCCATAGCTCACATATCTACCCAAAATATAGCTAGCTTAGTGGATTTCATAACCTTATAGTGCCCTTTACTCATGGCCAGAGGTAGTGAGAGAGAAAGACTTCATCCCCTGGGACTTCCTGTTTCTGTAGATTGGAATATCCCAGCCAAGCACACCAGAAAAAATAACAAGAGAAGATTTTTGAAGAGCAAAAAGTATAATGATTTTATTCTAACTCAAAGGGAATAAGTAGCAAACCCCCACAATAGACACTATATGTGTCTCTGTCCACAAGAGCTTGGCTGTTCGGAAGTCCCTTGGGTATTATTTCTCTCCCCCAAAGGCAAATTCATTCCAGTTTATCCCAGCTTACCTAGTTTTCACTCAACACACACTCTTAGAATTTCCTTGTGCATCCCGCCCAGGAAGACCGTAGAGATTTTTTGTGGAATTTAAGGATATCTTGCACAAGCAGCATGCCTCCTCTGCAATGTTCTCAGGTCAGTCTTCTGCAAATTGAAATTATATTATTGTCACCCCTGGATTTGTCACGCTTCCATTTTTCCTTCTCAAATGTTATTCACTCTCTTCTATGGCAAGGATCAAATCCCAAGTCCTACAGCAGAAACGTCAAATAATAAAGAGATTTAATTGCTTTGAAGGGTCATTCATAAAAAATCACACTACCTGTGGCCATGGTTTAAAGACCATGTCGCTAACTGAAGGAAAAGAGTTCGCTCTTCCCAGGAATACGATCCCAGACAGAACTTAGGAGTATGCATCTAAAAATGAGAACCTTTCCATTTCCTGTGGTGTTTACTTAATCGATACCTTCTGTTTTTCACAGCTGAAGCTAGCCCTCGTCGGCTCTCATAGGCAGCCAGTCTCAAAGTTTCTAATTCTCCCCACTCTTCCCTCCCATACCTCGTCCACTGTGCATTTGAGTGCACCCTCCCCACCCCCACGGACCCAAGGGCGTGGCTGCGTCAATTCCCGATGTTTTGCCCCGTAGCCACTTCTTTTCCATCTTCCCACCGCTCCATCCTTTAAACCACCCTCTTTCCTTCCTTCTGAGTGTGAAAGCTACAGCCTTTCCCTCTCCTGCCCTGTACGGGCACATGTCTATTCATTTTTTAAACTGCAAATGTATGCTACAAGCTTGGGACAACATCAAACAGAACTGAAGCAGATAAGTAAAGACCCCTCCATCTCTCTCTCCCTATCTGTCCACCACTTCCAGGTGGCAACCATCGTTCACAGGCCGGTGCCAGATTTCTTATCAAACCTTTATAAAATACAACAAGATGAACCCATTTTTAAAGAGTTCTTTTACCCACATGGGACCAGACTGAGCAGTGCCACAGCTTGCTTTTACTTTTCTGTTTTTTAAATCACTTGGAAAGTACAAACGATGCAGAAGTATATATTGCAAAACATAAAATTCCTCGTGGTGTGTATTTACCCACAAAGCCAACCTGTCCTGTCATCGTTCTGGGTCACCAAAAAGAAAGAAAAAGAACAAAAAGGTTATGACACAGATAATTGCAAACCAATTTGAATCCATATTACAGTCTTGGTTTTTTGGGTCACTCCTTCCACCCTCTTCCTCTTTTTACACACACACACACACACACACACACAGGTGGACAACAGGTCCCTAGTCCTGGACTCTCACAAACAGTATTGCAATGAGCGGCTTCACAATACACACTTCTTTCTTTTTTTGGAGAGACAGAGTCTCACTTCATCGCCCTCTGTAGAGTACCGTAGCGTCACAGCTCACAGCAACCTCCAACTCCTGGACTCAGGCGATTCTCTTGCCTCAGCCTCCCGAGTAGCTGGGACTACAGGCGCCCGCCACAGCGCCCGGCCATTTTTGTTTTGCAGTTCGGCCAAGGCCGGGCTTGAACCCGCCACCTTCGGTATATGGGGCTGGCGCCCTACTCGATGAGCCACTTCTACGCATGTGTGAATATTCTGCACACACATTTCGAGAAGTGAAAATGCTGTTAGAACGATGTACATATAAAATTGTGTTAGATCCTGCCAAACTCCCCCCTACAAACAACTCTACCAATCTGTACTCTAACATGAGTTAGAGTGAGCGCCTCCATGTCCACACGGATATTGTATAATATCAACCTCTTAGAGCTTTGTTCTTTTTTTTTTTTTTTTTTGTGGCCAATCTAAGAGGCTAAGAATAGGATCCTATTATTTAATTTGAATTTCCATATTCCATTGCATGTTTTATAAGAACTGTCTCTTGGTTTGTTTGCCTTTCATTTTATTTACGGCAATCTTCACTGTGAAGTTTTAACTTCTATAAAGTCAAATTTATCAAGATTTGCCTCTATGTTTTCTGGATTTCCTTTTGTCCTGGAAAAAAATTCTTTCCACCCTAAGATTGTGAAATACATTTATAATTTTGTTTTTTGTATGTGGATCTACTCTCTTTGGAATTTATTCTTATGTAAGGAATGATATAAGGATATATTTCTCTACTAAATGGACTGCCAATCATTCCAACCTCTTTATGGAATAATTCACCCTTTCTTTCCCCAATAATTAATGTAAGCCTGTATCATGTACAAAATGTAGGTGTGTGTGTATTTCTGGAGTTCGTTTTTTCATCACGCTGTGTATTTCTGCAATAACGCCACCCTTTTATAACACCCTGTAGTTGTATAGTGTTTTAGTATTTGACATGCAAATTCCACTTTATTGTTTTTCCTGGCAATTTTCAGGAAACAGCTCATCAAAGTCCATTTCTAAAGTCTCAGAGATTTTTAGTGAAATCTCATTCAATAAATAGATAACTTGGAAAGAAACATCCCTAGGAGGCACTGAGAAACTCTTACATATCCCTGAGACCCCAGAAGGCCACAGATATGCCCAGGACTGTTCACATGCCTGAGAAAAGACCTGAAAGGGCCATAAGCTCTCACCTCTGGATGACCTTGTGCCTCTACACATCAAGAAATGAAAGTGAAGCAAGTTGTTGACTGCTTGCAGGAGCTTTGCAGGCACGTGCGGACACACCTATAGACCCAAAGGGTGGGAAATGTATTGGTTCAAGGCACACTACCTTTCAAGTCATAAAACTTAAGCTTTCCTGAAAATTCAACCCCATGACTGCCACTTAAATCCTGAGACCAGGACTGGGTCATATGGCCACAACAAAGTGTAAGGACATTTGGCAGGTGAATGCTACAGCCAGATTGCCTCAATTTGAATCCTAAGTCCAGTCCTTATTATCTGTGTGACTTTGGGCACGATAATAAGGCCTATGTAGTTTGAGTTAATGTGGCACAAAATTTTATATGAATTGATTAAAACAAGATTGCTAATGGTATCTTTGTTTTTCCAATCATCACTGTCGAAAGACCTTCATATTAAAGTCTCACACTGGGATTATGCTTTTGTATATTTTATCTGACAACACAAGGATCTGAAAGCTTTATTAAGAATCATAGTTGACATTTGGAGCACTTTCTATGTTCAAGAGCTGTATATATATTAACATACATAAAAACTACTATATATTGGCTCGGCGCCTGTGGCTCAACGGGCTAAGGCAGCCCGGGCCCGCCAAACAACAATGACAGCTGCAACCAAAAAATGGCTGGGCGTTATGGCAGGCACCTATAGTCCCAGCTACTTGGGAGGTGGAGGCAAGAGACTCACTTGAGCCCAGGAATTGGAGGTTGCTGTGAGCTGTGATGCCACAGCACTCTATCCAGTGTGACAGCTTGAGGCTCTGTCTCAAAAAAAAAAAAAAAAAAAAAACTACTGTATATTAACTGATTCATATTAACCATCACAATAATTCATGGGTAATTGTTATTGCTATTCCCATAGTAAGAGAAGTAAATATACAGGATTCAAACTGAGGTGATCTGGTTCTAGGTTCTAGTTTTCACTCTCTTAACCATTAAGCATCATTCTATTGTGGCCACCTGACCAGGTATTCAGGATTTGGGTTCTAGCCTATTACCCCCACCCCCCAAATTAGACATTACTTTCATTATTATACACCGCCTATATTTAAGTTTACTAATATCTTTGCTCACAATTTCTTATCTCTCAGACACTCCATTCAGATTACGATTTTTTGTATATCTTTTTAATTTCGTTGGTGAGTGAGCAACTTGGAGAGAAAAACACTCACAGTCTTTAAGTAAAAAAATGTTTTTACTTCACTGTTGTGCTTAGATGGTTTTACTGGGCAGGGAATTGTGAGTACTGCATTACAGTCTCTTCGCATATTGAAAATAATTCACTGACTCTGATTACCCTGGTCATTGAAAAATAAGATTTAACTCTCATTACCATTTCTTTGTAGATAATTTGGCTTTTTTGCCTAGTTACTTTTAAGATTTTTTTTGTCCTTCATGGCGCTGTAGTTTTTTATTTTATATCTAATTGTGTATTTTCCTTTCCCACTTGAGGTCATTTGGTTGCCTGTGTTTGAGAATTGATATCTTGAAACATTTCTGGAAAACTCTTATACCATGTCTTTGAAAAGTATCTCTTCTCTATTTTCTCAACTGTTCTTTTTTTGTATATCCACTTAGATAGAGATGCTAGACTTTCTTATTCTTTCTTGTTGCTTAGCACCTTTTTATATTTTGAATCTCTGTGTTTTAGGGGATGGTGATTTGAATAATTCCTTTAGTTTATGAATTTTTTATTCAGCTATGTGTAACTTGCTCCTTAATATTAACTGACTTGTGACAATATTTTATCAGTCATATGTACTGCAAAAATCTATTATTTAGCTTTCATTTTTATTCTCTTAATGGTATCTTTGATAGAAAGAAATCCTTAATGTTAGCCTAGTAACAGTTATCAATCAGGACACACTGTCAAAACTTGGCAGAGGTGGTGCTTTCTCTTACCATGAGTGCAATAAGGACCAGAAAAACACAGACAACACTGGCAAAAACTCATAAAAAATTTGTAAACTGAAGGAATTGTTCAAAGCACCATCCCCAAAAAACAGAGATGCACAATATAAAAAAATGCTAAGCAATAAGAAAGAGTAAGAAGGTTTGGTGTATATATCTAACTGGATATAGAAAATCAACTTTTTCAGAACTTTGGAAATTAAATTATTCAATAATTTTATGAGTGCTAATGCAAGAAAATCAACTGAATCTGAGTAAGAGGTAAGCTTTCTACATTTCAACTAGTCTAATTCCATATACTTCTCCCTAGCTTTTAAGAAGTCTTTAAAACTAAATAGAATAGCTCTGAAAATCAGCAGCCACTAGAGAAGATAGAGTGGGTGCAGATTTCGCAAAAGGGCCATTCCCCACCCCCCACCCCCACCCCACCACCATTGCCACTATTTGACCTGGCTGACAACTTGCTGAAAAATTCCATGCTCAGGACTTCTTGTTATTAGACTTGACTCAGAGCTTTCTTTACACAACAGCCTTACCCACATGGAATATGTCAAAATAACCAGCAGCTATTGTTTCACATTGCAGTTGCTTGAGGAAGCATTACTGATTGGAGCTAAGAAAACATTCCCCAAAAAACTAAAAAGGAAAAACTAGAAATGTGAAGTCCATAGGGGTTTTCAAAGTTCCTTGATATTCCTGAGAATCTAGAAGACCATAGCATGTGTAGGGCTACATGTATACCCAGTGCTGTGTGTGCTCACAAAAGTACTGAGGACCCCTTGAGCTTTCAATTCTAGTGGACCTTAAGAGTCTGTCACAGTAGGAAGTGAAGGCTAAGGCAGAGTTGTAAGCTACCTGAAGGAACTCTGAAGGCATTCCCCAACATACACATACACATACACCCTGGTAAGGACAGAAGAATTATTAGTTCAAAGCATGTAAAGAAATCTCTGTGTGATAATTTGCTGACTACTAAAATAACCAAAAAGACTTCAACGGGCCTGCATGACTTATTGCATCAGTTCAGGAAAGTCACTAAACAATAAGCAAACAGCAAAAATAGCAACTGCAGCAACCAAAACTCTCTGAGAAGAAGATAATTTTATCTCCAGAACTGTCACATTATATTATATAAAATTTCCAGTTTTCAGGAAAGTATTGCACAAGTTTTAAAAAAATAAAAAAAAGAAAAGATTCTCAAACATAAGGGGAAAAGCACTAAAAAGAAGCTGTCCCTGGTGAAGGATAGATGTTGGACTTACTAAACAGAAACTTTAAGTTAGTAGTCACAATAGGAAACCAAGAGGATTAATGTTTGTATTGAGCATATTAAGCACTCTAAGAGCTGAGATAGCTTCCTGAAACTTGTGAAGGAAAATGATCAGAAAAAGAAGGAAAGTCACCTGGGTTCAACTGAAGCGTCAGCCTGCTCCACCCAGAGAAGCCCACTTTGTGAGAACCAACAGAAAGGAGCTTGAGCTCCTGGAACCCATTCCTTATGAATTCATGGCATAATAAGCATATAATATAGCACATAGGAGTACCAGTGGATC
Source organism: Perodicticus potto (assembly GCA_963574655.1). Lineage (NCBI taxonomy): Eukaryota > Metazoa > Chordata > Mammalia > Primates > Lorisidae > Perodicticus > Perodicticus potto. The sequence goes on from CAUYRH010058995.1 coordinate 36,176, forward strand.
CATGTTTTTAGGTGCAAGAACCTATTCCCCCAAGAGCTCATGGCATAATAGGTGTACAGCATAGCACACAGGATAACCAATAGACACCATGTAACAATGATATGACGTTCTGGAACCTATTTCCCATGAATTCAAAAGTCAATCAACGCTTTGTCACATTCAATGGCAAGGTGCCTCCCTGAGCTACTGGAATCTTTTCCCTATGAATTCATGGCATGGTAGATAAAAATAATAGCCTACTGCTACTGTAAAAATGTTTCTTGTTCATTCACTAAAAGTATGATTTTTTTTCCCCCAAAGAAGTATTAAAGCAAATTTTAATGTGTCCTTAAAAATAAAAAAGAGTGCCTAGAGTATAATGGAGCAAAGCTCTGAGAAAGTAACTCAAAAACATATGGTAAAAGAAACAATATAATTGAAATGATTTATTAGAAAATATCTATTTAACACAAAAGAAGGTAGTGATGGAGAAACAGAAGAAGGAAGAAGATGTTAGACACAAAACTATTTTTTAAATGGCAGGAAGTTCTACCTTACTAGTAATTACATTAAATGTAAATGATCTAAATAGTCCAATCAAAAAGTAGAAATCAGAAGACCAGATTTTTATTTTTTTAAATCAATATATGATCCAGGGAAGCACCTGTGGCTCATTGAGTAGGGCGCTGGCCCCATATACTGACGGTGATGGGTTCAAACCTGGCCTTGGCCAAACTGCAAAATAGAAAAATGGCCGGGCTTTGTGGCAGGAGCCTGTAATCCCAGCTACTCACGAGGCTGAGGCAAGAGGATCACCTAAGCCCAGGAGTTGGAGGTTGCTGTGAGCTGTGTGATGCCACAGCACTCTACCAAGGATGATAAAGTAAGACTCTGTCTCTAGAAAAAAAAAATATATATATATGATCCAACTAGATTCTTTTATTTATTTATTTTTTTTTTTTGAGACAGAGTCTCATTTTGTCACCCTGAGTAGAGTGCCATGGCATTATAGCCCACAGAAACTTCAAACTCATGGGCTCAAAGCAATTCTCTCACTTCAGCCTCCCTGGTACCTGGGACTACAGGTGACTGCCACAACACCCAGTTGTTTTTTTATTTTTTTAGCTACAGGGTCTCACTCTTGCTCAGGCTGGTCTGGAACTCCTGAGCTCAGGCTATCCACCCACCTTGGCCTCCCAAAGTGCTAGGATTACAGGCATGAGCTACTGTGCCTAGCTGATCCAATTATATTCTGTCAATAAGAGACAAACTTTAGATTTAAAAACACAATAGGCTGAAGGTAAAAGGATGGGAGAAATTATACTATGTAAATTATAACCAAAGGAGAGCTGCAATGGCCATATTAATATTATTTAAAATAGGCTTTAAGACAAAAATTGGTACTAGAGACAAAGAAGGTGATTTTATATTAAAAGGCTTAATTCATCAATAGCATATAACAATTAAAACATTCGTACCTGCTATGGTTTGAATGACAGTGTCCACTTCAAATTTCATTCTGAAACTTAATCCCCAATGCAACCATATTAAGAGGTATGGCCTTTTGGAAGCAATTCATTCTTGAGAGTTCTGCCCCCATGAATGGGATTAGCACCATTATAAAAGTGCTCCAGGAAGAAGGGAGTAATGTGAGGACACAGTATTCGTTTTCCCCAGAGGATGCAGCAATAAGGTGTTATCTCAGAAGCAGAAAGCAACCCTCACTGGACATGTAACCTCTGCCACCTTGATCTTGGACTTATCAGCCTTCAGGACTGTAAGAAATAAATTTCTATTGTTACATAAATTATCCAGTCTGTGGTATTTTGTTATAGCAGCATAAACAGTCTAAGATAGCACCCAACAATCAGACTAAGACAGCACCTAACAACAAAGCCCCAAAATATAATACATGAAATACAAAATGATAGGATTTAATGAAGAAACAGAAAATTCAACAATAATAGTTAAAGAGTAAAATAACTCACTTTTAATGATTGAAAAAGCAACTAGACTGAAGATCAACAAGGAAATAGAAGACTTGAACAATAATATTGTGAGGTCAAAACACAAATTGTTTTTCCCATGCTCTCACACTATAATGTGTGGGGCTTTTTCCTATACAACAAGCATGTAGCAGACATCAGTTGGGTGTCCTCTAATTCAATTCTGACACTATCTACCTGGAGATAGCATCAGATCCCATTTGCTGAGGCCTCATTTCCACAAGCCAGGCTCTACCTCCAATGCCAACTACAAGCCCTGGTTGTTTTACCTGTGCTTCTGATCAACCAGCTATAAATTGATGTTCTCATTATCCCCTATTTGGATTTGACTAATTTGCTAGAGCAGCTCACAGAACTCAAGTAAATACTTAAGTACATTTACTGATTTATTATAAAGGACATTATGAAAGATACAGACGAAGATACGCATAGAACGAGATAGAGAACTACTCTGAGGCCTAAGCACCCTACCAAACAAAAGACTGATTTTCACCTTCATTACTATGTTGCATTCCAAAGTTGCTTCAGGGACTAAGGATAAAAGGTCAAGTACTTTAACAAAAAAAGTTTATTGTTTTTACCTGAGCTGGTGGGTTCAAATCCAGCCCAGGCCCACCAAATAACAATGAAGGCTGCAACCGAAAAATAGACAGGCCTTGTGGCGGGTACCTGTTGTCCCAGCTACTTGGGAGGCAGAGGCTGGAGACTCGCTTGAGCCCAGGAGTTGGAGGTTGCTGTGAGCTATGATTCCGCGGCACTCTACCCAGGGCGACAGCTTGAGGCTCTATCTCAAAAAAAAAGTTTTTCCCTACCAGAAGTCATAAATTCATTCATTTATACGATCTTCTACTAGATATATTATTTTTCTTTTCTCAGTCTGAACCACAATCTACCTGGGATTGATTTTTTTATAAGGTAGAGTTCACCTCTACCTCTTTTTCTCATGGATGCTCTACTGTCCCAGCACCATTTATGGAAGAGGCCGTCCTTTTCCTACCTCTGCAATATCACTTTTGTTGTTATCTGCTCTTTGTACATATCTGGGACTACGCTGGAAATTCTGTTCTTTTCCATTGTTCTTTGTGAAGTTTTTATTCTTTTTCTTTTTCTTTTTTTTCGAGCTGTGCCAATACTACGCGGTTTTAATTATGATGCATTTTTAACTAGTCTCATGTCTGTCTGGCAGAGCGTGTACCTTGGATTTCTCTTCTTAGAGAACACCTTGGTTATTCTTCATCTTTTCATTTTCATATCGATTACAGAATCACCTTGTCAAGTTACATAAAGGTCCCGATGCTGTTTTGATTGGAACACAAAACTCCACAGATTACTCTGGAGAGAGCGGATGTGTTTCAACTATCGAGGACTCTTGGCAAAGAGTTTACGATTTTATCTTGCTTGCAGACTAACAAGTTATCCCACCTCAGTTTTGTGGATGCTGGCAGAAAACACGAAACTTCTGAATCAGAGACAAAGGACTTTGTTTGCTGTTCACAGGATAGCACAGCAGCGTGAGCAAAAGTTGTTTTTGCTGCCATTTCTCTGAGCACCAATTCCCAAATAAGACACAGTAAGGTTAAGTGACACCTAAACGCCTAGTGAGTTGCATTGTAGGAGAGGAACTCTGAAATTAGCAAACCTAAATATTCCATGATGGGAAAGTAAGCAAACCTTCCCCTGATGTTTGCTTGGCAAACATCCTGGGAAGATACATCAGTGACTCTGTTCCCAACATGTACAGAAATATGAAAGATCCCTGGATAATTATCTTCCAACGGTATTGAAACTTTCATAGTATATCCCTTTATTTGCTTAGATCTTCATTTTTTTATTATTATTCTTTTTTATGATCTCAATAACCTTTTTATAGTATTCTGTACATATCTTTCATTAGAATTATTCTTAGGTATCTTACATATTTTTAAATCGTAAGTGGTGGAATTTTCAAATCTCATTTATCAATATATAGATATGCAACTTATTTTTATGCACTAATCTGTAGCTAGTAATCTAGTGAAATTTGTTAATTCTTATAATTATTTATGAATTATTTTAGATTTTCAATGGATACAATTATACCATTTGTGAATAATGGTGTGTTATTTCTTCCTTTCTAATGTGTATAAGTTGTTTCTTTTTCTCACCTTCCTATACCAGCTGGAATATCCAGCACCATGTTTTATAGAAATAGTGATGATAGTTATCCTGGTCTGATTCCTGAGCTCAGAGAAAAAAGCTTTCAACATTTGACCAATAAGTATAATGTTGGCTATAGGTTTTTGCTAGAAACAATTTATCAAGTCCTTTTTATTCCTACTTTGGCAAGGTTTTTTTCTTTTCCCTTCCTTTTCCTTCCTTAATCATGAATTAATGTTGAGTTTTATCAAATGTCTTTCCTAAGTCTATTGATTGTATCATTTCTCTCTTTGTGTTGCTGATTTGTGAATTAATGGATTGTATCACCTTTGAATTAACTTTCTAGAATAAACTGTTGGGGTTCAGAAACAAATTCCCCTAAACGTGGCTCTTTGACATGTTAAAATGAAGCAGGCTCAGCCCGTCTCTGGCCTCTCCCCTCCCCACTCCTGTCTATCAATCCTCTCTCTCTCTGCAAAGCACAAAATGAAGCTGTTCTCTGAAGTTTCCTTATCCACCTAAAGTCTGGACTCATTAAAGAGGAAAATAATTATCTGTGGTCCCTTTCCTGAGTTTTCATTAACTGAATTCATATCACAGGAACAAAAACTGAAGTCTGTCAACACACTTGGACGGACTTGTCACAAACTGTGTCTGCTCTGCAGGCCCAATTGACTTTGTCCCAGGACACTGTATGTTTTTCAAGCTCCTTGGATTGTCCTAGAAATTATTTACTACCCGTCAAAATCACCCACTCGTCCTCATTTCCCTTTCCCTCAGGGGAAGTTTTCCCACGGCCCCCCAAAAAACCTCGCTTGGTCATCCTGTATTAACCTTTCTTACAATGTCTGCATTAGGATTTTGTATCAAAATCCGACATGATCCTACACTGGATCATAAAACTATTTGACCCATGTGAAATTGCTGATATTCATTCGTCTTGACTATACAAATAGCCACTTCACAAGGTTTAACCTAGTAGTTGTTGTAATCTACTTTGTTTTTTTTTTCTCCGTAAGAATTTGTCATAAATTAACATTATTACTTCTCTAAATGTCCAGAAGAGTATATTGGCAAAGCTATTGGGTATTTAATTATAGATCGTATTCTTTAACACTTAAATGGCATTCTTATTTTCCATTCTTGTCTCAACATTGATAAACTATACTTTTATTTAACAAACTGAACATTTCCTCCAATTTTTCAAAATAGTGTCACAAAGTCACTCATAATATCTTCTCATATGTTTTCCTGATTTCTGTGGATTATTGGTTATTTGGATCTTTTCTGTTTTCTTTTTAATCAGCATTGCCTTGGGTTTCAATTTATTAATAGTTTCAAAGAATTAGCTTTTGATTTTATTGTTCCTCTCTGTTTTACTTTATTATTTATTTATTTTAGTTTTGAGACAGAGTCTCACTTTGTTGCTCTGGGTAGATTGCCCTGGGGTCATAGCTCACAGCAACCCCAAACTCTTGGGCTCAAGCGATCCTATTGCCTCAGCCTCCTTAGTAGCTGGGACTACAGGCTCCTGCCGCAACACCCAGCTACTTTTTAGAGATCAATGCCTAGCTATTTCTTAGAGACCAAGTCTGGCTCTTGCTTAGGCTGGTCTTTAACTTCCAAGCTCAAGCAATCCATCCACCTCTGCCTCCCAGTGTGCTAGGATTACAAGCACAAGCCACCATGCTCAGCCTTTTATTTTCTATTTTATTAAGTCTTATCCTTACTTTTATTATTTCTTCCACATGTATTTTTTGAGTTTAATTTACTGTTCATTTTCTCTTTTTCTCATAACAGCTACTGAAATAATTGAATTTTTACCTTTTTTCTTTTCAAATTTTATTTTTACTTTTATTTTATTTTATTTATTTATTTATTTTTGAGACAGAGTCTCACTATGTTGTCCTTGTTAGAGTGCAATGGCATCACAGTTCACAGCAACCTCAAACTCTTGGGTTTAAATGATTCTCTTGCCTCAGGCCCCCAAGTAGCTGGGACTACAGGCGCCCGCCACAACGCCTGGCTATTTTTTTATTGCAGTTGTCATTGTTGTTTAGCTGGCCCTGGCCAGGTTCAAACCCACCGGCCTTGGTGTATGTGGCCAGCACCCTACCCACTGAGCTACAGGCACCACCCCTTCAAATTTTAGTATATGCATGTAAACTTAGCTGAATCCTACAAGTTTTGATATGTAACATTTCATTATTTCTTAGTTTAAAATGTTTTATTTTCTGGCTCTGCGCCTGTGGCTCAACGGGCTAAGGTGTCAGCCACTTACACCTGAGTTGGCGGGTTTGAATCCAGCCCTGGCTTGCCAAACAACAATGACGGCTGCAACCAAAAACTGGCCGGGTGTTGTGGCGGGTGCCTGTAGTCCCAGCTACTTGGGAGGTGGAGGCAGGAGACTCACTTGAGCCCAGGAATTGGAGGTTGCTGTGAGCTGTGATGTCACAGCACTCTATCCAGGGTGACAACTTGAGGCTCTGTCTCAAAATAAATAAATAAATAAATAAATAAATAAATAAATGTTTTATTTTCTGATTCCACTTGTAGCAATTTTTATAAACAGTCTATGTGCATTTGAAAGTAATAAATAGCCTACAGTAATTGAGCATTAGAGTCTTACTGTCTCATATTTGACAATTAGATCAGTTTTGCTAATTATGTTGTTCATATTTTCTGCCTGCATCCTGAATTTTCTTTTGTTTGTTTGTCTGATCATTAACTGGAAGATGTGCCCAAAGTTGTGAACTTCTTTTAGGATCTGGTAATTGTTGTTTTACATATTCGAAGCTGGGTTATTGGCTATGTTCAGATTTAGAATTAATATAGCTCCGTGGTGAATTAGATAATTTATCATTAAAAGTTTCTCGTTATACCCACAATAATGATTTTGACACTAACATATTAATGTCTGTTTTATTATTATTATTATTTTTTAGAGACAGAGTCTCACTCTACCCTTGGTAGAGCGCTGTGGTGTCTCAGCTCACAGCAACCTCCAACTCCTGGGCTTAGGAAATTCTCTTGCCTCAGCCTCCCAAGTAACTGGGACTACAGGCGCCCGTCACAACACCCAGCTATTTTTTTTGTTGCAGTTTGGCCAGGGCCGGGTTTGAACCCGCCACCCTCAGTATATGGGGCCAGCGCCCTACTCACTGAGCCACAGGCACCACCCTTAATGTCTGTTTTGATACTTATGCAGTTACTGGGGCAGCAGGGTTTTGATGGGTATTTACATGCTCTGTCTTTTTTCATCCTTATTTTTTCCATACCTCTATCACAAAAGCAGTAAACAGGTTTTGTTTTTATTTTAATGCTGTTTGGCAGTCTTGTCTTTTAATCAGAAAATTTAATTTTTTATATTTGTTAGAAATACTAATATATTTAGGTATAGAAATGCCATATGATTTTTTTTAACACTAATGTGGTTTTTTACCCTCTTTCATTCAAAAATATTTTGGAATATTTTAACTTCGTTTATCCTCTGCCTTTATCTCTATGCTATTATTATTATTATGCATTTCAGTCGTATATACTTGAAAATAATAAGATATTTTTCATTTATCATTCTAGATATGCATATATGCATCATTTCTTCGGATGTATCTTTCATTTCACTAATTCTCTCTTTAGCTGTCTAAATTGCTATAAAATCCACCCATTCAGTTCTGAAATACAGTCACTGTATTTTTCAGTTGTAGAATTTCTATTTGTTTATTTTTTCATAGTATCTAATCCTCCATCAAAAATCTCTGTCTTTTCTTGATCCCTTGATATGGAAAGTTTGCTTATTTAATCCTAACACTCTGGGAGGCTGAGGCAGGTGGATTTCCTGAGCTCACAGGTTTAAGATCAACCTGAGCCAGAGCTGGGTCATCTCTAAAAATAGCTGGGCTTTGTGGCAGGTTCTTGTACTCAGCTACTTGGGAGGCTGAGGCAAGAGAATGGCTTGAGCCCAAGAGTTTGAGGTTGCTGTGAGCTATGATACCACAGCACTCCACCAAGGGTGACAAAGTGAGAGTCTGTCTCAAAAAAAAAAAAAGTTAATATTTGATATCACTAGTACATTTCTGTTCTATTGTTTCTGATGATTTTATATCATGCTGTTTTTTCTTTTTATATTCTAAAAAAGTATTTACTGTGTACTAGGGATCACATTTGTAAACCATATTGTAAATAATTTGATGTTAGCTTCTGCCAGGTACTGGAGTGATAGCAGTCTAGGACTAGACTGTCTTGAACTCCTGAACCCAAGCAATGTACCCACTGTAGCCTCTCAGAGTGCCAGGATTACAGGCATGAGCCATCGTGCCTGGCCTACGTTAAATGAACTTTTAAAAAAGTTAATCATAAAATATAGTAATACACATAAACAAAATTTATTTATTTCATACAGTTTCAGGAATTCATACAATTCAAAAATGAGCTATAGTCCGAGAAAGAGCCTCTCCACCTGCAGTTCACCCTATTCCTAGGATTCAGCCCTCAAGGTTACAACTCAAAATAATAGATAGCAAATTTACCTTCAATGTTGGCAACATCTGGGCCCCCAATTTCTATTTCATCTGCTTCTGGTACTATTAAATATCTTCTTAGGCCCTCAGCAACGTCCCTCATCTCCTTTCTCCCCTCTCCCCCAAAAAAATGCCTCTAAGGAAAAGCAGTCTCATGTCTTAGGGCTTCTGTTTTCCCCACTAAAACATGGGCTAATATCTTTTTTAAAATCTCATTTGTTCTTGTTTGTGTTTAGGAAGGTGTTTTTTTTTTTTTTTTTTTTTTTTTTGCAGTTTTTGGCCAGGGTTGGGTTTGAACCCGCCCCCTCCAGCCTATGGGGCCGGTGCCCTACTCCTTCGAGCCACAGGCACTGCCCAGGAAGGTACTTTTTTTATTTTGGCTAGTTTTGTCAGCAGAATGAGAGATCTGAATAACCTAACCTACTATTACTAGAAAGCTTAATTCACTTCTTTTCTTTCTTTTTTTTTTCTTTGAGACAGAATCTCATTCTGTTGCCCTGGGTAGGGTGTCCTGGAATTATACCTCAAAGCACCCGTAAACTCCTGGGCTCAAGTGATCCTCTTGCCTCAGAATCCTAAGTAACTGGGACTACAGGCACCAGACACAATGCCCAGCTAGTTTTTTACCCATTTTCAGGAGAGATGGAGAAATTGAAAGAGAAATTTTATATCCATTAAATAATAACTTCTCCCCCTTGACCAAGCCCCTGACCACCATCATTCTACTTTCTGCTTTTTAAATTCCAGATTAAGGTGAGGGTGCAAACAACTAGCTTACAGTTTGCATTTGTCGGTAGAGTCCCTCTTGTGGCTGTGCCTAAATTCTCTCTTTCTGTGATTTTTATAAGTGGATCCATACTGTATTTGTCTTTTTTGTGGTTGGCTTACTTCACTTACCATAATGCCTTCCAGGTTTGCTCATGTTATAGCACATGTCAGAATTTCCTCCCTTTTTAAGGCTAACTAATATTCCATTGCATGTATATCCTCCTGTGGGAGTGAGAGGAAACTTATCCCTTCCCCCAAAGGTTCACTGAAAGATCAACTCACAATTAAGGTAGATTAATAAGACAAAGAGGTTTATTTACCATGTGCAGGCCCATGGGAGAATCACAGAGTGATTACTCAATATCTCAGTGGGATCCAGAAATTTACATACCCTCCTTTTAGAGGGGAACTTAGATGACAAATACAGATAATTCTTTTTAGAGGCAATAAAGCTTTGCTAGTGCAGAGGTGAGGGGAAACTTCCCCTTTCCCTAGAAAGTTCTCTGAAAGTTTAGCTCACAATTTAGGCAAATTAATAAGAGAAAGATTTATTTTTTCCATGCACATGGGGAAAAAGTCACAGAGTAATTATCAAATCCAGATACTTTTGTGCACTCCTTTTAGAGGTGAAAAGAAGATGAGGAATATAGGTAATTCTGTTTAGAGGGAACAAATGGTGCTAGGGAGGATAAATGGATGGGGGAAACAGATTGACTTGTAAATGATTCTTTTTTACAAATTAAGTTAACCTGAGTGACGGATACTATATTTAAATAATTTGGGCCAGGTCTGGTTGTATTCTTGATCTTCCTTCCTGTAATACAGTGAGATAACTGGGACAGGAAGTGAAGTCAGCTGTGCCCTTGGACCTTTTGATCAGTCAATCCAGTTTATGTAGTTAGAAGGAAAGCCCCTCCAGTGCTTTTTTGATCATGAAAGGTCTGTAATTTAAAATATTCTTTATACCAAGGAGTCATTTTGGGGTGAGATTTCATGAACTCTTTTCTGTTCCTGTCTGGAACTTCCCTAGAAGTTTCACACATTAAAAACTGAGTCAGTGGATGTGGAGAGAGAGAAGTGGTTAGGAGTCAAGTATCAAACGATCTGAAAAGGGAGAGATGAACATAGATTAGAATGAGAATAAATACATACAAAAGAACAGTTCTAAGACATTTCCCCACACCCTGTTAAACCAGTCTCCCAATCTTGGGAATAGGTCTTTATCAATCTGATGGAAAACATTTCTGTTGTCTTTTAAGAGGTGTGCATTACAGTCTCTACTTGTCCTGTGTGAATTTATGTAGGAACAGCTTTTTGCTCTCCCCAGTTATTGTGAAAGCTCTTCCCTGCTGGCTGTCAGGCCATCCAGGATGCAGCAGTTTCCAAATATAACAGAGGCTAGACTGTTGATGGCTAACTGACGTGCTCCCATGCTTGCTTCAGATAGCCGTAAATGAGGTATAACCAACAATTTTGTCCAGTTATATTTTCTAGCATTCCAGCTTTTCAGCTGATCATTCATATACACATATCTGGTAACAAAAGCCCCATTTCTGGTTTGGCACTTGTAGCTCAGCAACTAGGGTGCCAGCCATGTACACCAGAGCTGGCAGGTTCGAATCCAGCCCCAACCTACCAAACAACAATGACAACCACAACCAAAAAATAGCTGATGTTACAGCGGGCACCTGTAGTCCCAGCTACTTGGGAGGCTGAGGCAAAAGAATTGCTTAAGCCCAGGAGTTTGAGGTCGCTGTGAGCTGTGATACCACAGCTCTCTACTGAGGGTGACATAGTAAGACTCTGTCTCAAAAAACAAAAACAAACAAACAAAAACATGAAAAGCCCCATTTCTCCACAGAATATAGGGAAGCAAAAGCTGTGTACAGTATTGCCTACTACGTCACTCAGAAAAGATAAGAGGGAGACTTAAAAGAAGTGTTTTATTTATTTTTTATTTTCATTTATTTATTTATTTTTATTTATTATTTTTTTTAATTTGTTTGCACAATACACCTTATAGCATACAGGTAATTTACATACCATTTGTTGTCTGTTGTTTCCCATATATGGAAAATCAGAGATCGCTGAAGAACCCAAGGATTGTAATCCTTGAATTCTTTTAAAAACTCCAGGATTATTTATTTATTTATTTATTTTTTTTTTTGAGACAGAGCCTCAAGTTGTCACCCTGGATAGAGTGCTCTGGCATCACAGCTCACATCAACCTCCAATTCCTGGGCTCAAGCGAGTCTCTTGCCTCCGCCTCCCAAGTAGCTGGGCCTACAGGCACCCTCCACAATGCCCGGCCATTTATTTTGGTTGCAGCCGTCATTGTTGTTTGGCGGGCCCAGGCTGGATTCGAACCCGCCAGCTCAGGTGTACATGGCTGGCGCCTTAGCCCATTGAGCCACAGGCGCTGAGCCTATTTATTTTTTTTGAGATAGAGTCTCACTGTCATCCTTGGTAGAATGCTGTGGTGTCATAGCTCACAGCAACCTCAAACTCTTGGGCTCAAGTGCTTTTCTCGCCTCAGCCTCCTGAGTAGCTGGGACTACAGGCTTCCACCACGATGCCCGGCTATTTTTCAGACATGTGATCTCACTCTTACTGTGGCTGGTCTTGAACCAGTGAGCTCAGGCAATCCACCTGCCTCAGCCTCCTAGAGTGCTAGGATTAGAGGTGTGAGTCACCTCCCTGGGCCAAAAGAAGTATTTTAAAAGGACCATTTGTGGGGAGGTAAAAAGGAAAATAGAAGTTTTTAGATGGAAAATGGAATTTTTTGATCTGTGATCTTGGGAAAAAGCCGTTTCTTTCAGGGGTCTGGGGAATGGCCCTGAAAGTCCTCACTTTCACCCATAGGTGTCGTCCTCCAATTACCTGATGTAGTTTGGTGTGGCTCTCATAGATGGGGGGGGGATTTTTTTATTTTTATGGCAGCACAGGTAATTAACACTACTTCCCAAGGGCCTTCCTGCTGAGGTACAGCACTAAATCTTCTAAAAACTTTGACGCATTCATTATCTCTTTGTCAAATGGGATGACAAGGCCTGTCAGTTGCCAGAGGCCACGTGCCTTTCCCCTGTCAATGCTGTGCACCTAGCATATTAGTTAGCACCTCTATGTAGCTGGTCATGCTATCAAATTGTCGCTTAAATCCCCATAGCGCTCAGTCAGTCCAGGAATAGAAGGTTCAGAGGTGTCAATAGGCACGGGTGACAGAACACTATTTCAAAAGGGGTTCAGCCACATCTCCTAATTGGGGCATTCAGGATTTTTGTCAGAGCCAAAGTAACGCTTCTGGCCATTTAAGACCAGTGTCTGGACAGACTTTTCTCAAAGTCCTTTTTATTTTTAGATTTTTACATTCCATTTGCCCTAAAGATCGGACATGATACAGGGTCTGAAACTTTATTGAGTAACCCAGAGCCTTTGCCAGGAGACACTTTAAAATGAGTCCCTTGATCTAATTCCATCCATAAAAGAATACCAAAATAAAGAATAATCTCAGTTTCTAATTTCTTTACCACTGTTGTAGCATCAGCACATCTCATAAAATAGCATCAGTTGGCCAGGCAGAGTGGCTCATGCCTGTAATCCTAGCACTCTGGGAGGCCAAGGTGGGTGGATCATCTGAGCTCAGGAGTTCAAGACCAGCCTGAGCAAAATGAGACCCTGTCTCTACTAAAAATAGAAAAACTAGGAAAAAACAAAAATAAGATTAGAAAAGCTGACCAGGCATTGTGGCAGGCACCTGTAGTTTCAGCTACTCAGGAGGCTGAGGCAAGAGAATTCCTTGAGCCCAAGAGACTGAGGTTACTGTGAACTATGATGACACCACAGCACTCTACTGAGGATGATGAAGTAAATCTCTATCTCAAAAAAAAAAAAATAGCATTAGTTGATTGACTGAACATGAAAACAATAACCAAATAATGAGAACAGGCTAAATCTGGAGGGAAATCTATGAAATCAACTTGGAGTGCCAAAAGGGATGATATGGGCCTTTAAGGGACAGTTGCCCCCAGAGATGGGATTTACAAACAGTGCACTGGGAAATAATTTGGTCAGAGATATTGTAGATCCCAGGGTAGTATTGAGTGTGTGTATTCACACAAACACACTTTTTTTTTCTTAATTATCTCTTATTTGTATATATGTCCCATGTGATGGGAGATAAGCGAAAGTCAAAACATTACAAATAAAATGGGCCAGCGGTGCCTGTGGCTCAGTGGGTAGGGCCCTGGCCCCATATACTGAGAGTGGTGTGTTCGAACCCGGCCCCAGCCAAACTGCAACAAAACCATAGCCAGGTGAGTGGCAGGCGCCTGTAGTCCCAGCTACTGGGAGGCCGAGGTAAGAGAATCCCAGGAGTTGGAGGTTGCTGTGAGCTGTGACACCACGGTACTCTACTGAGGGTGATAAAGTGAGACTCTGTCTCAAACAAACAAACAACACAAATGGGCCACAAGGAGTCGGTTTGGCTTAATATATAATATATCTAATATTATAAGTCTAGTGACAATAGGAGTGTCGGTAGGAATTAAGAATAAGATTTCCAAATTGTGCCAACTATATGGCAGACTCCAAAGTCACATTTGGAGTCTGTGTAAATGGCAGCAGCTTTTCCTTTTGCCAACGTGCAAGTTCTAGGAAGGACTGTAACAAACTGGACACAAGGCATTTGGGGGTAAGATTTAGAGTACCCCGAGATACCTTGTGTCCTAAGTAAGTAACAGTTGTTTTTACCCACTGGAGCTTAGAACTAGAGGACTTACGGCCTCAATTCAGCCAGAGCCTTTAAAAGAATGAAAGAATTTAAGAGAGCTCCCAGTTTATGGTGTGAAAGATCATCAACAAACTGAACAAGAGTGGATCTCTGGGTAAAAACTATAGAGTCTCAATCAGCTTAGAGGATCTGAGAGGCTATGAAAGGAGATTTACATTACTCCCTGGTACTCAGATCCATGTCAACTATCTCCCGCCGAAGGTAAATAAAGAGAAATTGTGAATCAGAGCACAACAGCATTGAAAAGGAAGTTGAGCAGAAATCAATTACAGGAACTAAAAAGCATGTGAGTTAATTTCTATCTTCTTGATATAATACTTGATTTTAAGTACTTATTATTTTAAGAGAATTAATTAGAGTTCTTATATGTATTATGGTAGAGAAGTATCACATACAAATAACACATATAGACACATAGATATAGACACACAGACAGAAATAATTCAAATAGATCTCACAAAGAATTTTTATTTGCCAGCTCTTAAACACGACTTTCTTTTTTTTAAGTTTATTTCTTTATTTTGTTGTTGTCGTTGCAGTTTGGCCGGAGCTGGGTTTGAACTCGCCACCCCCAGTATATGGGGCCAGCACCCTACTCACTGAGCCACAGGCACCACCTAACACTACTGTTTTTTTAAATTCAAGCTATCCATCTTTTAATTACCTCTTTTATTATTTTAAGCAATTACTAGTTAGGCAACAATTTGCCTTGAGGCATAGCTACAAAGTGGAGTAGTCAGTTTCTCAGAATTTAAGGATCCGATTTCCACCTTGAATCTTGGCTTTGGCTTTCAGATCTTCATGATCAACTTAGGCAACAATTTTTCTTTACTCAAGTCCACAGGAAAAGGAAACAAAGGGATAGAACACAGAAATCTCTGAATTCCTGAAAGCTAAAGTTCACACCTCATGGGGCATTGCCTCTATTGTAATTTCTGCCTGACTCAGACAGATATTTCAGGCCTCTAAATGTGTCTAAGTGAATTATTTATCACATCTAATCTGATCCAGACCTAGTTTAGTTTCTATTGTAACTTCTGAACCCAATTAGAATCAAAAATTTGCTCAAACAAACTCAGAAAGCTCAAAGCACAAATCTGTCGCACTTTGGAGTCCGAGAGAGAATTTACCCACACGCTTCGGTTGCAATGAGAGAGCAAACAATGACAGGTCCAGCAGGAACAGTATTTGGACTCACAGGGCTCCTGGGGTTCTCTGGCAGGCCATCTTGGAACCCAGTTTCAATAAAAATTAAATTTGACAGTTTAATTGGACAAAGAGCAATTTACAAGTTGGGCGGCTGAACTAGAAGAGGTTCAGAGAGACTCTAGTGCTGCGACGATTCATGGAAAGTGACATACAGAAAATGGGACTGAGGTATAGAAACAGCTGAATTGGCTACAGCTCAGCGCCTGCCGGACTTAGACGTAGTTTGAACAGTTGGCACCTGTCATCAGCCAGAACTCCACAACCGGTAAAAGAGGAAGGCGTAGATAGGAATGATGATGAATGGAGCGAACTTTAGCCAGGACAAATAGGTGGCATTCTTGCCTTTGAACTTTTAAACAAAAGAAACCAATAAGCCTTAACCACGGCTATAACTTAGTTAAAGAAGCAAGAGGTGTCTTTCAGGTAGAGCACAGTTTTTACGAGACCCCCTAGCAAAGCCACAGAAAAAACAGCTCAAAGGAAAATAGCCATGAATGAGGTGTAACCAACAATTTTGTCCAGCCATGTTCTCTAAGGTCCCAACTGACCATTCATGTATAAATACCTATTAATAAAAACCCAAATGTCTCCAGAGAATAGAGGGAAGCAAAAGCTGTGCATGGAAGAAAGGGAA